>JAQIYA010000053.1:0-35340 GCA_034699355.1 Microtritia minima | reverse complement strand
AGTGTAGTATTACAGTTTACTTTAAACAAACTTTAGTGTAAAAACTTTATACCCTGAAAATAATAATAATAATTAATTCACAAAATAGTTCTTTAATTTGAATTAATGATAGAAATCAATATTAATTATTTGTTATGTTATTAAAATAAGCAAATTAATTAAGCAAATTACACATTATTAAAGAATAAAAATATAGATTTAATTAATTTCACATCGATTTCAATGTTTCATTAAATGTAAAACCTTTACATTTTTAATTGAGTCATTCAGCATAAATGTATTCATTTGATATTATCGATGCAGTGAAGTGTTCACCATATTTATACAATTTAGAGAGAAATAGTGGTTATAATTAAAACTTAAATGGTTTTAATCACTAAACAAAGAATTTTTCAGAACGCCTGCATATAAAGGCGAATCTATTCATTGAGAGAGAAGGGAATGTACACATATATGCTAAAAGAAAACGACAATTTACCATTAAATATTCGCAATTGTGTAAACCTTATAAAGTAAAATATTCTACAAAAAGCTTAAATTATAAATAAATATTTATGACTAAAAGATACATAAGCGATCTAAAAGTTAATATTTTCATATTGAAAATCATTTTCGGCATACATTAAACTCTATAATTTAGAATATAGTCATTTTAAAAATTTAATGCATATAAAATAATTTCATTATTATCATTAGCTATTTTTAGCAATTATGTATGCAATTTTATAAGCACTCGAATAGATGAAAAAACTCTAATTATTAAATAATCAGTTTTATAATTCATTGATCTATTTTTCGCGTTTTTATAATATTTCTATATTTTAATTAAATTATCATTCAATAACAACTCTATTCTATTCAATTATATCGATTCTTTACATTTAATTTTATTAAACTGAGCTAAAAATAACTGTCTATTTCCGTTTCATAATAAGAAATATACAGAATCTATATATAGTAAGATGATTACAGTAAAAGTAGTTGCGCTCCGCCTATCAATACTTTCAATGGTATGAATGCTAATCAATTAAATGATTTTGGGATCGGAATTCATCTTAATATAAAATCAGATTTAAAATTACAAATAAAAATTGATTCGACAAATAAGTTCTTAAAACTTGTTTACAATTCATTCTATAATGAATAGTGAATGAATTGTAATGAATTTAAATTAGTATTTAAATTGAAAAGCATTTGTTTACCACACAAATCAGTTATAAAATACAAATAAATAAAAAGTAAAAACTAGAAATCGAGAATAATTATTTAAATAAAAATATAGCATTTGATAGATATGTTGAAGAATTTCTAATTTTCAAATAGGTTTTCAGTTTTACTTTTAACTTTAATAAAGCTTAAATAATGAATTTAATTTTTTAAGAGAATTTTAAAATATTATAAAAATCAGAATAATTTAATAACAAAAAATCAATTTTTATGTTAGGTTTTCAGAGCTAAAAATTGTTTAAAGTTTAGTTTACTACTCGTATTTTAACAGTAATTTTTGAGAATAAAAAATAAAATGAAATGTCAGATACAAAAGGGAAGCTTTCATTATAATCTGCATTGTTATACATTAAATAATTTTTATTTTTCAGATAAATTCTGTTGAGATTAAAAGATTATAATATTGTTTAATTCGGCATTATTTGTAAGTAAAAAAGCATAAAAATAGTAATTTTCAAACGACAATATAAATTAGTGACAAGTAGACAGCAAAGTAGACAGCATTTTCATAATAATTTAATAAAATTTGCGTCAATATATTTGGATGCAATTTAAATCAAGTGAAAGACACTCAATATAGTTTTAGTATCAGTTCGCTGACGATAAAAACTTGAATGGCCTATTGCTAAGTTGGCTGTATTTTATTTAACTTTACAGAATAGTAAGTGCAAAGCACTGTATAAGCATTCAAATGTAATTGTTAGCGAAGAAACTCTCAAATAAAGAGGAAACAAATAATGCTCTGATTCTGCAAAATAAGCCATTCTATTGTGTGCCACTAAAAGAATTTGCTTTGAATTTGTTTTCAAAATTATTATCATTTCGAGTAAACGAATGGCGAATCGAGACTGACCTCATAATTTTTGGTTTAATTTTATGAATGACACGAATACATATTAAGGCAATCATATTACCGGATTGTGACTCGTATTGATAGCCAACCTTAACTGAATCACGATCTTTCTATTACCATCTTTGACTATTGTGACTTAACAATGAGTTAACTTACGATATGACTTCGCCATATCTTTATTGATCTAAAGTTTGCGCTCATTTTTTTTGATAAACTTAATTTTTTGCTTTCAGTATATAATGGTAATAAATAAATTTTTTAGAATTAAATAAGAAATAATAAATTTTTAAAAATTAAAAACAATTTATCAACAAATAGGTATGTCTTAAAATATAAATTTTAAAAATAAGATTCAGTAAATTTATAAATAAAATATTGAAATTTCATTACAGTTTAATTACACTACAATAATCATTAATTTATATAATAATTTATAATTTCATTAAATTTTACGAATATAAACTCGAAACAAGTTAATATTTTATGGGCTTTATATTTACACCCTTAATGGGGTCATGCAAAGCATATTGAACACAACACATGTGGGGTATCTCTGGCCAGTTTCGTCTATTTAGCCGTACAAGCATACAGACAGACTTAATGATATTATATAAATTTATATAAATAGAGAACTTATATAGATTTTAAAATATAAAATAAAAGAGAAAATTATCCCAAACTAAAATTTTAGTAATAAGCAATAATGCATTTTTATTAGTAATTTATTTAAAGCATGTCTTGCGTGATGTTGCTTAAGGCTGTATTGATGTTCTTTAAATGAATCACAGAGAAAATGCCGAGTAATGCATAATGCAATATACAGTACTCGCCATACACTAATATAACCACTAATATTTTAATGTAATCAATATTTTTAATGGCATAATGAATGTAATATCATATAATTATATGCATATATTTTCGGTTAACTTAAAAGATTAATTCGAAATTTATATATAGTCAAACAAATACATAAATTTTATAATTTTATAAATAGTTTTAATATATTTTCGAGTTTGTTTAAAAGTTTGAAAACAACAAATATATTTTCAAGTTTTTTATGCATAGAATAAGCATAATTACCACAATTTGTTTGCCATTAAGTATAATTTCAGACTACCGAAAAAAATATTCAAATGTTTTGCTTATTTCCAATTATCACGATTTATTAGCGACAAATAAGTATTAAGTCGTAATTTAAAAGAATTTATTTATTATGAGATTTCATATATTTATATTATAAAGTAAATTCCATATATTAAAATTATATAAATGGCAGTGTAAATGATGGTTAAAATCATGATATTAAACGTGATTTTTAAGGTATTATTAAATACCCTGAAAATAACAATTAAATATGCGTTCTCATAGCTCATCAATTTTATGGATTCCATCAACGAATTAAACATATTGAAAATGTACAAACTTATAATTTAGCTTTATTATTATTATATTTTATAATTTACTATCTTTGGCAAAATAGTGAAAAATTTAATTTACTAAATGTAAATTAAAAATTAAAAATCTGAATTTTCTGAACTTTCAAATTAAATATCCAATATTGTTATAAATGGTCTTCTATTTTCACAAATCCTTTATTTAATATAGTACAACAAATTAGATTACGATCAAAATACTCACTTATAAAAACACTTCAGATTAGATGTTAAACTATATAATGTTTATAATATTAGTTGTAAACATTAAATCAATGTGTAGTCTTTTCATAAATTAATACTTTCAAAATAATAATAAACTTGAAATTAACTTTTGAGACTCGATCGACAATTAGAAATTTTATGATCAGAATATGCTTAAATAAAATTTATTTTATATTTTGGTATGAAATACTAGGTTTGTAACCGAAAATTTTTTACAATTAAGTCTCGAAACATTCTTATGAATCAATAGAAACATAATGTGTAAGGTTTCAGACAGATTTAACTTATCTTTATTTAGTTGTCTAGACTAATGATCATTCGAGAATTTACATTAAGAATGTCCGTATTGAATATTTTTGTCTTTCGATATTAAGTTTTGAGCTGCAATTAAAATAAAAATTGTTTTCTTTGCCCAATTAATAATTTTAAATAGACTTGTTTAACCATTGTTTGCATAATTTAGAAATGAGCATAACATTGATAATAATAATAATCTCTATAACTAATTAAAGCAATAATGTCTGTTCGTGTGTGTGTGTGTGTGTGTGTGTGTGCGTGAGTTCCCAACAATGCTTTTTTAGCATTTAACTTTTAAACTATAGAATATAACAGATTTTTAATTTTAATTGTTGTTTAAGTTTAAAACAAAGCATTTTTCAACAATACAAGAGAAAATTATATTTATTAAAATAATAAATTTTTATCGGGAACAGAGACTAGTAATAATAATAATACATGTAGTAATTAATAATAATATCATTTAGTATTAATTTAAGAAATACTTGAAATGTGGAAGGGATTCAAACGAGTAAATTTATCAAAATCAGTTTAAAAAGATAGATCTTTAAATACTATTATAAATATTAGAAATTTAAAACATAATTAATGAGTAAATACTTGAAAGCTTGATTAAAATATGAATATGAAATGTGACTTATGTTATACAATTATAAAAGAGTAATTAAAATTTATTTATTTATGTATTTAATTAAAATTTAATTACAATTAAAATGCGAGTCAAATTTAGATTTATATTCGACTGTACTCATATTAATACTATGTATAATATTCTCAAAACTTATTATAATATTCTAGAATTGAAATAAAAATAATAAAAAGAATACAGAAATAAAAACCAAATTTGACTTTTAGCTTGTTTTCAGTTTAGTAAAACTAACATTTAGCTCTTGATTGATAAGTAAAAAATAATGTAAATGAGAAAAGAGGAACATAGAAGGGGATATTTTTGCCAACAAATTGTGAATAACAGTAAAAAAACGATAGCAGTTAAGAATTCACATTCTAGAAACTTGAATATTAACAATAATTATGCAAAACTATAGGCATTAAAGATAATAAGAAACATTTTATACCGCAGTAAACATGAGTTAAATTCATCATAAATTTTAATATCAATTTTCATGTTATGCTATATTTTTTTATAAAAGCGAAAACAAATTTTAACTAAGAATTCTTAGTGCAATATTCACGTTTTCAAATCAATCAATTTTTTCCTCAAAGTATCATTCGTAAGCAAGTATGACTATTAATTAAATCTTATTCAATTGATTCAAATACTAATGTTCAAACTTGCTTACTCTAAAATGCCGGATATAATACTGACCGTAAACGGTGAACACTAGTTATAACTTATTAGTTAACTATTTTAATCCTTGCATTAAAATAATCATTAATAAAGAAATTTTTTTGTTGACAATAATGGAATTAAAAAACAAAGATATTATTTAGAGCTAAACCTCACCATACCTACAATGATTTGTTTCTAGAAAATCCTGGGAGTATTGTTGCTGTCCAGTACCCTTTGACTATCACTGAATTGTTAGATTAATTTAAATTAGATTAGATTGAATTTAATATATTAATTTAAATTAATTAAAGATTATATTTAATATATGCATTTGCTTTAATAATCAATTTTATATTTACTATTATGTTTAATTTGTATTTAAATTATTTGCCACGACATTGTAATTGTTGTCTAAAACCTTAAATAATTCAAATTAGAAATTACACGCAATGCGAGCCAATTAGCTGTGCGCGACATTTCAAATAATTTGATTATATTTAATTTAAATTATTCATTTCGTGCTAAGCTTACGTGCAAAATGCCTTTTAGTTTATATTATATTGTGTTATAATCAGCAAAAATAAAACAAATATTTTGTATACTTAATTTAATATACAGTATTTTACTAAAAATTTAATTCACTGTGCAGTGAAATGAGTGGATGTTAGCGAATCAAATGTGTGCGATAAGCATATTTGAAACGATGTGTTTGCAGTTAAGATGACAGCGAAATCAAATCAATAAGTTGAATGTTTAAGATCTCGCATTAAATCATTTGTGTGCAAAAAATTACAGGATTAGCAGCATATTCTAGATTGCGACTCATTCGTCAATTTTTGCATCCGAGACAGGCTTTAGCATAATCTTGAAAATCTTTAATATAGCGCTGAATGAACTGCACAGCAATGGTGTGCACTCGATGTGAAACTAAATCAAAATTCATGTATGATTCTAATCAATATACAAGAAGCGAGTGGGCTTTATATCCAAAGAGGCATATATTGTAACTCACAATCATATTCTCTACTGTGAACAGTTATGCTTTATAATAATTCATGAAATATATATATTTATATATATTTTATATGATCTTTCAGGTTTATAAACGAGTATAAAGTATCTTTTAAAACATTACTTTTTTAAAAGTTTGTGTAAAACAAATTTGAACAAAAGAAAATGGTTGTATTCATGTAATGGTTTTTATCATAAAAATGAAATATAAATAAATGAAATAAGCAAATAACTGGTGAACAATTAATATATTAATATTTACAGATTAATTAAGAGCTTATGTCGTAACGTGAATCTCTATTATTAATTAAAATAATAAAGTGTGTGCGTCGCCAACAATAGTTTTTATAGGCTTTCATTTTTTAAATAAACTATTTTTCATTTAAAAATCATTCAATTTATTTTAAATTTTAATAATATTCATTATATAATATCCATAAGAGATATCCAAACTCTCTTCTCTCAGCCAATTGGTAAGAGACCTCGAGGTAGACCGCGATTGACTTGGCATAAACATGTCGAGAAAATTTGTGGTCGCTTAGGGTTTGAGGACTTTCCTAATATCGAATCCATTGCAAAAGACCGAATCAGTTGGAAAGCACAGATAAACTTGCTTAAACCACTACCCGCAAGGAAAAGTGGTTCTCGAAAATGAATGAATGAATGATATCCATAAGTTCTTTTCTTTGTCCAACTCTGGACGGGATCGCCAAAAATTTGTAAGAAATCATGTCATGTGATATGTGGTTGAAATCAGTTCTATTTACTGATGCATAATTAATATATTTAAAAATAAAACAGGATTAATATAGTTATGCCCTGTATTTTTGTAATAATATGCACAGAATTTATAATAATGCTAAACACCGCTACAGCGGCGCCACTTTAATGGTTAAATAAAGAAATCATGCGTGTATTTACAATACAGGGGCATAAAAATAATACTCCCAAGAAAACAGCTTATTTAGCTTAAGCATAAGCTCACTATTTTGAGATCGTTGACATTATTATTAATACCGCATTAATCATATTAAAAAATAGTTTCATTAAATTTAATAATATTTCTAAATTATTTCTAAATTAAAAGTATTATTTAAATCAAACTGAGATCAATAGCATTGAAGACAAAACATGATGTATCGTAAAGACATCGAGAATTGTATGGAATATTCAGGAATTTTTTCCAAAATATATTCAAAAACAAGAAAAATATTTCGCGAATAATATCAACAAAAGAAAAAATCAAATCAGTAGAAGAAATGGAGTGCAAACATAAAATCGCTTCGATATTGAAAGCAATGCAAACGGCTTTCAATTTAAAATTTTTATTTTATCGTATCGTAGTTTAGAACAAAGATAAAGGTATTAAAAGTTTTTAAAAATTAACTTTCATTAATTATAAGCGAACAAAGACTACTAATTATAACAACAACAAAAAAATAGTATTGATTTCACATCATATTCTGTTGTTAAAATTTTTATGGCTTGATTTTATCACCTTCTATAGTATTATTTTAGATGATCGCATATGAATTATAATTAATTTACATTCAATTATATAAAAATAAATAATGTTAATTAAAAATTCGCTATCGACAAATTTTATTAACCTAACAGATTATAAATTAGCATAAAGTATAAAATTAATTATGGTGTTAAGTAGATTTAATTAATTTAAATAATGTAAAATAAAATTTTACATTTAAGAATTTATAAAAATTGAATTTTTAATAAATAAATTTATCAGAATTTAATTTTTTGAAATATTCGTAATTTTCTAGTGGGCATATATATATATAATACAAATATTCTAAATATTATATAGAAATATTCATTTTTAAGGCATTTTTATAGCTTTAACCAAAATTTACTTTAAAAATTTCTATTTTTACTGCACATTATTAGTTTATGTGGTTGTTATTTATGCAATCTATAATTCAACAATTAATATAAAAGTAAGATTATATCTTTTTTCATTTAAAAGAATCTCATCTGTTGTAGTGTTCGATGAGTGAGTTCAATGGTCGCCAAAATCCTATTAGTTATGGACGATTTGAAAAATGCTACGAATGCAATAAAAATTATTGATTTAAAAATGCAAGTATTAAAGGTTGTGAAGCTCGCATCAATTCTAGTTTTTTTTACAAATATATTGTATGAAACATCTGATATCTGAAAATTTTTGTTATATTATAATTCCAAATTCAAATTTTATAATATTGTAAATTAATTTTAAGCAATCATTGTTTAAATTAATTGTTTATATCGTACATTTAATGAGTGCATTCGTCAATCATAATCTCGAACTGCTATTTCGTTAGACAAACGTGAAACGATTACTGCAATGTATTTAATTATAAAACTTTTAAAAAGTAAAAATTTTAATCACTCAAAAAGAGTCATTTGGAAAGACACGATTCTCATACGAGATTAGCTGAATTAATGTCGTCGAGCTTTTTCAAAATTAATACGAGTTCAAATGACTTAAGCTTAATTGCTTATACTTAATTAATTCGTAAAAGTAAAATTAATTTTGACAAATTCGGCCAATTTTTTCAAATTTAATAGCTTAATATAGAATTATTCAAATATGATTTTGAAACATTCATGTAATACTTTAAAAGTTTACTTATATAGTGAACAACGAAATGATTTAAATAAAATAATCGCATAACTTGTATGAATTAATAGGATTTGCTTGTTTAAGGGGGAAGAGTGAACAGATGTGGAAGTCAGATACTTAATCTCTTTATAAATGCGAGCCTTACGAGCCAAAACAAATTTGTCATTTCGTTGGATAATGGTTTTCAAAAATAGAAAAATAAATAAATAAATAGTTTTAAGTAAATTTTTAGCACATTAAAACTGATTATATCATAAATCATAAGTTAGCGCTTGAATGGAGTGCTCTGAATATAGTCTAATAATGCAGTGTTATTTGATTATAATAAATAATCTCTTATCTCTTAGCTCTTCAAAGATTTGCTTTTGCACGCAAACTCCGATGAATATTAAATCACTAATAATTTTATTTTATTAATAAGAAATTTAATAAACATAATATGAATATATAACTTAAACAACGTGTCATCAATTATTCCAATAAATTTACGCATAATATAATGATATTTATGACATTAGTTTCCTTTGGAGGTAATTGTAAATAACTCTATAAAAGAATAATTAATAGATTTGAAGAAACTTTATTAATAAAATAAAAATGAAACAATTCATATCTTATAGAATATATAGCTTAACTGCAAGTCAATCTATAAAATGAAAATTATTAAGTACTTTAGTAAGCATTTGAGTCCTTATTTCAAAAAAATAGTGTTAACAATTAAATTATTAATTTATTATTATACATATGAAAGATATATATAGAAAATCAAATTAAAATTACGAAAGAAAGCAATATCTCTGAACTGAACAATGATTGTCTTATACGATTACCATTACTTAGAAATTAGGAGAAGAGCTATAAGTGAAAAGGAGAGGAAAGTATTGCTTTTAAGACTAACTTAAGTAAAAAGAGAAATCAAATGATGAAACCTAATTCAAACTTTAATTCAACATTAGCTCATTATAAGGATCGCTCTCGTTTTACCAAATATGATGAAGTGCTGCACTTACGATAGATCGCTACATCTCAAATATCCATTAAGGATTAAGTCTGTTTGATCACAGCTGATTGAAGACCATTACATGTGATAATATCTTTATTTAAAAAAAATTCTTTAAGTTATCTAATACTTTAAAGTAGAAAACATTATTTGAAACTTAAACTTAAATTTTGGCAGTTATGGTTAACTTTACAATTTGAAACCTATTTTTTAAAATTAAAGCCAAAATAAAAGTTAACAAAGTTTACTATAACTGCACTTACTTAACATAATTATCATTTAATTATCATTAAATAAATTAACAAAAAAAAGTTATTTATAATTTATACGATACTATAATTTATTAAAGCATAAATAATGATTAAAACAGAATTTCCTAACGAATAAATGTCTGGCGGGAAATATGGAAATACATGAATGCTGGATAGTATATGAAGTATACTCACCAGGAATTTGATTAAATGCGGAAATTTAAAATTTCTCATATGTGATTAATATTTCCGATTTGGCCGCTTCTCAAGGGTATGGAATTAAAATAAAGTTTTAACGAGAAAATTCTGGGAGTCTTGTATAAAAGAGATAAATCTTTGAAAAACTTTATGTTCGTCTCATATTTGTTGAGATAACATTCACAACTAATTATACGCAAAATTTAGTTTAAAGCATTTAAAAATAAATAAAATTAAAAAATTTTTAAAAACAAAAAGCAACTTAAAAATAAAAATAATTAATATAAATATTTAAATATTAATGATTTTTTAAACTTAGAGCATTTAATATAGTAATGGCTTTATAAAGTTTATAAAGCATAAAATGTCATATTTATTTTTAAAAGATACTCCAAACATCATGTTAAGAACCTTTAGGTGATTCTTAACATGAATGACGACATCTCATAAATTTCACTTATATTTCTCTTATATTTCACTTATGCTCGACAATTGGCGGAGTGGTAGTCACGAGTGTCTCCAATCAATTCATGTCCAGTTTTACTTTTGAATACATATCTCACAGCTATCTTCGAAATTAAATCTCGCGAACCTCATTGAACCTCAACTTACTAGACAACAGCTAAACAATAGAAAAAATTCAGAATATTTTCATAAACTTAGCAAATGTTATTTTCTTTACGATATTCGGAACACAATATTGAATTCATCTTATGATTGGTGTTCATGTTTTAGTAATATAAAGATTTCGAATTTTATCACGAATTAACAGCAATACTCTGTTTAAATAATTAATGAGTTTAATAAACTTATTGATTATTTCTTAAGTTATGAAACTTTAATGCCGCTTAATTTAAAATACTATATTTTCCACTCAAAAATCTAGCAAAATTTTAATTAAATTAAAGACTCTCTGCAGAACATTAATTCCACTCTAAATTATTCTCTATTTTACTTTTAAAATTTACAACAAAGATTGAATAAATTTTAACTTCATATATAAATTAAAAAACATTAAATACAATACAAAATATAATTCATGAAAATTATATTCAATCAATATAACAATATAACAATGTTCACACACAATACTCTAAATATAATATATATTAAATATATTATATTAAATACAAAAATTAAAAATATAAACACATTAAACAAAATATACAGTGTATTTAATTAATAGTGTTTTCTGAAATGAATTCCTAATTGGTATCAGAAGTGTAATAATCTTTTTGGTTCTTCACAATAAAAAAGAAAAATAAAAGCAAAATCCAGACAATATTGTCATTACTGACAGACAAATTTTATGTTAGAGCTCTTTAGTAAGCTCTTCGCATAAAATCAAATCAAAAAATGTTATCATATATATTGCTTCTGCAGAGCAATACAGAGTAGAAGTATAAATACATAATTAAAATCATGTCAATTATTAATGAGTCAAAAATAATTGCTTGAGTATAATATAATATATTTAACATGCCATACATCTGTATTATAAGAGCCTAGAAGTAGCGCTTGACTTCAGTTTTAAAATGTGATTCCTATAATATCACTGCCTTTTCTACAATATATTACTGATTAAAATTAAATTATAATTTTATTTTACAGAAAGTCACTTATGTCTATAAAAATTACGTTTACAGCGAATTCAGCACTTTTTTGTTTGAATAAATTGAGTTTAGTATTAAAGAAGTAGAAAAAGATTAACAATTGATAGAGCATTAAGTGAATGAGTAATTCTGGCTTTAATACTCTAAAAAGTTGTACGGATTGTTGTGTTAACATCAAAACAATTCGATTAAATGTTTAATCGTTAAAAAAGCAATTTTTACGTTCAGAGCGAGAATAGCGGCCAACACTGCAGTGGAATATCGATTGCGCGCTAACGCTTGTAATTAATAAATGAGTTCTTACTTGAGTTGCAAATTCTTGCGTAATTTAATATCAGGTGAAGAACCGAAAAAAGGCACTAAATAGCTAATGAGCCACGTATTAGTCACTCCGCAGTCCAGATAAGGCGTGGTCCACACGCCGAGAGCGCTGCCGTCAAACGTGTCAGCGCTGTGCCAGTTGTGACGCCAGTGCCACACAATCGCCGAGTAGTTGTGCGCCGCGTATCGCCAAAACCAGTCGCCGCTAATCGAGTAATTATGACTCGAGTCCGGTCTCTCGGGTTGGCGTCGAGTGTTCGCTAAGTCGCGATAAGTAAGCGATCCGTCGCTTCGGTACACAAACGGCGCGAAACTGTTCAACTCATTCGCTGTGAAGGCATCGCCGCTGAACGCTATACCACTGCCGAAGATTAACGGATCGCTCTGAACGTTAGAGGCCACTAACGACCAGAAGAATCGCTTCTGCTGTTCGGGCGAAGGCGACGACGACTCGTTCCGATAGGGAGTCGAGTCGATGGCCCGACCGGACAGTATGTTCGTTAAGAGATGCGCCGTTTTGACGGCGGTCTCCGATCGCGCCCGAAACGGCTTATAGGCGTTCGGCTGAACGCGATAATTGAGAGACAGGAGCGAGACTGGAGTGCACTGACGGTAGTGGTGTTCGGCGAAGCCGGCGCTCAGTTCGACGAGTTGGAGCACAGCCGCCGACTCGTACTTCTCGAGCGACGCGAACGTCGAGCGCACGCTGTCGTTCCACTCGTACACGGCGTCGTAAGGCGTGCTCCGATTGGCCGCACACACCCATCCCAACCACGTCCATACCAGCGCCGACCCCACCGCCAGCGTCACCGCCGGTCGCGCACAACGCGAGCCCATCGTCGGTCTGACTTTCGTGACCCGAATTATGAATTACTTATTATGACAACGAGTGGCTTCTGTTCTCCGGATTGCGTTTACATGTCAGCCGTCACTGCGGGCCAAACGCTTGGAGCGAATCATTGCGACGATAATCACCTCATTTTGGCAAACATTTGATTAACTAATATAATTAACGGCTAACGAGTAACGCATTAATTGTTGGATGCAATCACTACAGCGATAGGAGTGAAACAGTGGACGAGTGTGTATACAAATACAGATATACTGTATAAGCGTTGGACAGTATTGAGCGTATGCCACACACACCACACTCTACGCTAACGACTAACTCAGTCTCTCGTCTGCACAATATATAGACGCAATGGAAAGCATAGCAGCTCTAGAGGTAACACAGAAGAAGCAGAGAAGATAAAGCCAATCGCCATGACAACCATTAGCGGTCGCTTTAGTGTCGCTTTAGTTTCGTTTTAGTTTCGGCATTCGGTGTTCACTGCGATCGTGCAGACGTTGGCTCTCATGTCGGCTCGCATGTTGGCTGAGCTGAAGCCTGCGATCATGTCTGATGCGATGCTCACTGAGACGCTCTCCTCTATTCCTACTTTTTCGTAACTTTATATTACTTTTTTCTCAAACAAATAAATAGAGAATCGCAAGAATCGATATCCAAAAAATGCTCAACTCTGACACGCCTTATTGGGGCGAATATAGCGGTGACGCCCACTTCGAATAAAGTTGAAAAACAATCGCAGAGACGGATACAGAGAAATGTAAGAATTTGATGACACGAGAGCGTGAATGCAATGCCAATGCGATGCCAATGCAATGCCAATGCAATGCAATGCAATCGCTATATCGCGCTATGCGTACAGTTATATAGAGTTATATAATGTTATATAAGCGCCGCATTCTTCCACATCGAATGCGCCACTTGTTTATCCCCATCTATGAGCCGCTATTTCGAGTAAATCGATATCATTTCTTATTCATGACTGATATTTAGACTGTGTTTAAGTGCTGTTTCGCAATCAAATTTGTTCGTCGCTTAAAACTTAATTTGTTTTTAATATGAAAATGTAAACAGTTCTTGATTTGAGAATTGCGCGCAAATCAACGCAATCTCACAGTTGTGGCGCACATATGGCTGTGACTGACATTCTTCGTGATGCTATTCGACTGACCATCACTTTCTCGACCAATATTTAAGAAGTTGCGAAATTGACAGTCCATGTGAAATGTGTGCCGCAGTGCGCCGTACTTTGAATTATTTTATTATGAGATTTTGAGTGTAACATCAAATCATAGCCTTACTATTTATGGCTTGTTTGTAGGATTCCGTGATTTGGGTTTTGTTGGGTTCACAGAATTTGATCTCAGAATTGTGCGCATATTTTTGGTCATATAAATAATAAATATTTAGATAATAAAATAATAATCTTAACTGTAAAAATTCTTTAAGGATTATATTATTTATAGATAATTAAAACAAAAATAGAAATGCATACGATTAATGAATTAATGAAAATAGAATACCGAGAAATTTTTCAATTTTGTTGTCAAATAATTAATAATTTCTCATTTGCATCTTAATTAATGTAATAAATCTTTGCAATTATGCGAGTATTAAAAGTCCTAAAAAGAAACAAAATAATGCTTTAGAATTCATTAATGTTAAGTTAAATACAGTAGTTATTAAATAGTTATTCATTTCATACTATACTTTGTCAGCTTATTTGACTGTCGCAAGTTATACATCTCTCTACTATCGGCTACATATACAACATAGCTTTAAATAAAATTAACAAAATAATTATACCTTTTAGATGAATACAGTAAATATTCGATTATTGCAACACTTTTCAAAAGCACGGATCGCTCCTATGGGGGTATAATGTTAAAGCAACTCGATTATTGCAAAATCGATTATTGCAAATATTCATTTATAGCAACGACTTATTAGAGCACGCATTTGTATAATACATGCTTCGATTATTGCAAAAATGGAAAATTTTATGAACTGTAAAACACAACAAAAAAATACATTTGTATTTGCTGTCAGTTTTGTCGAAAAGATATATTATTGTAGAATTTTTACCGCCAAACACTAGGACAATATGATCAATGAATTCGAAGATAATTTTTATAATAGACCTAAACATTAAAGCAAACTACTATTAATCAATATTTTACTGCTAAATGATTTAATTAGCATTATTGTCATTGTATTTAGCTTTAAGTAGCATTAAATACATTAATCTTTAATTAAAAATGTTTTTTTGTTGTATTCGATTATTGCAAAATTCGATTATTGCAACATCTTTCATGAGCACCAATGAGTTGCAATAATCGAATATTTACTGTAGTTGTAATCTAAATTTTGTAACTGAAATTTTTGTCGAAATTGAACACATTTCGCTTTAACAAATTTTTACAATTGTAAAATTATGATAAAAAAGTAAAAGATTGTTTTTAGCCTTTTCACTGTTAATGACATCAGATTTGGATTTTTATTTAAATAATTACGTCAAAATTTCAAAAATTAAGCGTTAGATACATAATGAAGCTTTTAATCTTAATTAACGCTAAAATCTAATTCATGCTTATATTCCTATAAAATTATATGAAAGTATTCTAGAGTAGCCTTCAGTAACGATGATCATCAACTCTAATAAAAGATTTTTCTGAATTAATTATATTGTTTTTTTATTTAAAATATGATCTCTGAAAAATCATTTAAAAATTAAACTTAAAATCTGGCAAAAAAATCCGATTAACTTTTATTTTAGAAAGAATTTGTAATATCTATTATCCATTTTAAGATATCATTATGATTCCGAACATGTCTTTAACACAGACATTAAAGCTATAATATGTCGACATATGTTTATAATGTAAGTTAGTAGTGAAGCTGTTAAGAAATAGTTTTCTTTGTATTTTTTATAAAATCTAATAAAAAATGATAAACAACAAAATTATTATTTTATTTAATATTTATTAATATTAATTTATTTAATTTAAAATTAAAGTGAATTATTAATGAATAAATAAGAAGATACAGTTAGTACTCGGTTTAGTCATTCCGTTTAGGCAAGTCTTCAATTTAGGCAACAGAAATTTTTGCCAAAATTGAAACTCTATTCTTCTAATTTTAAAAAATTTGGATTTAAGTCAATTTCAATTTAGGCAATATTTCTGTTTAGTCAACTAAATTTTCTTATAACTTCAATAAAAGTGTTTCGGTTTAGGCAAGTATTTCTCTGTAAACCAGATGATACTATATACTGACAGACCGAGTAATGCTCATGAACTCTATTATAAACCCCTTTAGTTAATTATTTTTATTAATTTGCGAAATATTGAATTTAATGTATTGAATGTAAACTATTTACAATTAATGTTTGAAGTTTGAGAAGTGAAATTTAACTTATCATTCATTATAAGTTAGTTTTCATAATTTTCAAGTTAACTAAGTTTTTCTCTATAATTATGTAATTAAATTAGTTTACTGATTATTTTTAATGAGTTTATATATATTTTATACATTTATAAATTTTTTAAATGAGAGTGCCTAAATGCCTAAAATGCCTAAATGAGTTCTGATTTAGGCAAGTTTCACTTCAGGCAATGCATTTTCAATACCCAAATCAGTTGCCTAAACCGAGTACTAACTGAATTTATTTATATAGATTTTTATTAATATGAAAATTATCTAAATTAAAATAAGGATTTTTGGTAAGAAGTATAAATTAGCATTTATTACAACAATTATTATTACAATTTTTCTTTTATAAACAAAATTTTTAAACAAATTTCAGAATTTTATATATGATTATATCTTTTAATTATTTATTTTTGTATATAAAATAATATAAACTTTAATTATAAAGTTATAATTAAAAATAATTTTTTGTGATATACGATATTATAATATTTATATTTTATTTTAAGTGTTGTGTAAATAATAAATTAATATATTTTGTTTAATTAACATTTATTATAAAAATATATCCATTTAATTATGATTAAAATAAACATTCAATTCAATTCAATTAGAATTTTAATAATTGAATATACAAAAAAAATTAATTTTTAAAAACATTTATTATATTTTAATTGCAAAAAAAAACTTTTTTATTAGTGTTTTTATTTAAAAATCTGTAAATTTAGGGAAAATAACTTGAAATAGTTTAGATATAAATATAATAATATAAACTTTTTATAATAAAGTTTTCTGTAATACTTAGTCATAAATATTTTTTATTTCTTCTATATATTATATTATAAAAACATTTGTATCTATAATAGGACTTTTTTAAAATTCAAATTTATAGTAAAATTGTTGTTGTTTTTTTAAAAAAACCACTGTTACCAATTTTTGGATATATGAATTCTTATAATAAATAAATTCATAAAAAATTAATTAATTAAAGTTGCATTTAACCATTTA
Organism: Microtritia minima; assembly: GCA_034699355.1. NCBI lineage: Eukaryota > Metazoa > Arthropoda > Arachnida > Sarcoptiformes > Euphthiracaridae > Microtritia > Microtritia minima. The sequence continues at coordinate 17,710 of JAQIYA010000053.1, read as the reverse complement.
AGTTTATGTTGTTTAGTTTTTCTAGTAACTTAAAATAAGAATTTACTATATGAGAAAAGATTCAGAGATAAAATATATTATCCTGAAAATAATTTTTTTAAAAAAAATTAATAATATAAAGCTATTAAAGCTTATTTATTTTAACATATATGGAGAGAATAGTTTGAAATAAAGATTTGAAATAAATTTGATTACGATCCACAGTACTTACGTGCAAGTTATTGAAGCCATTCTAATAAGCAAAGTGTAGGATTAGTTCATTATAAGAACAAACTAATTTATTGTAACCCATATATGTCAGTATTAATTTTTATTTCATGCAATGATTATCTTTAATGACATATCTAGATTTAAAATTTTAATTCTTAAGTATAATTTATTTATGACTTTAAATATTTAATTGATTAAAATTTTTATATTTAGTAACAAACAAAAACAATGACATATTTATAATGGCAATCATTTTAATGCAAAATACAAGTCAAATTCAATTTTAAAATAGATTAAATAAATTGTATTTATTATACTTATAATAAAAGAAATTTTATAAATAGTAATTGGCATATATTCATCAATAACCATGTTTTTATTTTTTTAGTTGCTTTATAAAGTTAGAATCTAAGAGTTGATGAATGACATTTTAGATAAACAAAAGAAATAAAAAATAAAACCAAAAAAATAATTAATGCTCAGTCAATTTTTATATATATTTTATTATATATAAAATTTTTAAAAAAACAGCGAAATATTGACTATATATTAAGATTCTTACATAGATGTTTAAATTGTAAATAAAAATAATTTAAGATTTTTAAAGATTGTGTGACATTTAATAATATATTTTAAAGTTTTTTATTAAATGTTAATTTTTGATAAATTATAAATATGTGCGAGTTTTTGCATTAAATAGTTTTAGTTCTATATATATATAATCTGAAGAAATATTTTAGTTCTATTAAATATAAATGGCTTAAAATTTTGATTTATAAAACACCAAATTTTAAAGTTAATTATGTATTTCTTATAAATAATTTTGAAATATGCAAAATATAAAAATTATATTTTTACAATATTTACAATTTATAAATTAATTCTTATAACTATTGATTTGTTATTTTAACAATTTACGTCCAAATTAACCATTTAATGACAATTAATGAATAAATTAACCCATTTTAATAAGTATTTAATATTTATCGATAATAAGAATACTGTGCTTATATTTAAATTACTATTTAAACTTAGTAAATTTTTTAAAAACCTTTTTAAAAAAATGATCGATTCAGACATATTTTTAAATTATTAATATAATAAATTTATATTTATCAAATGCTTATATTTCCTAAGTCTATGTTATTATAAATATGGCAATTGTTTATAACACTTACAAATCTTTAGAAACTTGTCTTTATTACTCTTAATAACTATTAGTAGAGTTTTAATTATTGTTTACAGTAGTTACGACTCCCTATTGTTGTGAAAGCATAAGAACTAATAATATTTATACAATTTAGTGAAAAATATTATTTCAATAGTAAACTTTTAAAAGAGTGTACTTTGAGAATAAGAGAGTACCGTTACCTACAATGCCTCGAAAATGTAAACTTAACTTATCTAAAAATTAAAGTATTACTTATTATTTATTAGGTACTTATTATTATATGTTTATATTTATTTAGTTATTTCTTAAAATTCCTCAGAAAAGCAACAATACATTAAATATTCAATTTGTTAGCGCAGTTGGATAAGTACACTAACCAATGAAAAAATGAATAAGTATTGATATAATAAATCTAATTAATTATTTGTTTTTAATTTCATTATTGGATATCAGCAAATATTTTATTAAATAAAAGCAAAAGAATGAATTTTGTTTTGACAGTGTCAATAAATTTCTTAACTGCTGATAGATTTCGTTAACTTTTTATTTAAAAAAGTAATTAATCATAATATTAGTAATCGTAGAAACAAAAACATAAATTTAATACCTTTAAACTAATTTATATATACAATAGTTTAAATGTATTTTAAAGTCTGCACCGTTTAAAGAAAAATAATAAAAAGGAACCATAATAGATATTGAAATTAAATAAAAATCATTTTGTTCTGAAAGGTTTGACATTAATTAATATAATTTCTCAAAATGTCTTCCCTGATTGGTAACGACATATTGAAACTGAGTATAAACTTTGTCAATTTAATCATTAAATGGGGAGTTCGGGGATTGGCCAAAAAATGTGAACCACCGGACATGTTGGCCAACACCCGTGCACAGCTCCAGACATGTTTACCAACGCCAACACCTAATTAAAATCATTTGATAGGTAAATCCTAAGGCCATGTTCTCGTGTATTTTATTATTTATAATATTATTTATATATACATATGTATATATATATATATATATATTAGTTTAAATAAGTGTTTTTAAATTTTCAAAATTTAATTTAAATTAATATAAAACTCAGTATAAAATTACACTTTTTTAAATTATCACAAATTATCAATAATTATTTTATATGAAATAGTAAATTTATATAATTTACAATAAATTTAAATAACTGTTAGCGTAGAATATCGAACGTATAGTTTTTTAGCAGAAGATTTAATAAATTTATATTTTTATACTCCAAATCAATATTTAATATGCATAATTTACTTATTTTAAAATTTAAAAAAATAATCATTGTATTTAAATTAAAAATTAAAAATCTGACTTAACCAAATTTACCTAAAATTATCTGAAATTAGTTTTAGTCGGACCAATCTTATCTTAATGAATGGCCTAAACTAATAGTAAAATAAAGTGAATTTTCGATTAAGCTTGGGTTAGGTTGGAATAGATTGACACAATTATTTTATTTTTTAAAATAATTGAAAATTTAATGTATTCTATCATAATTGTATCTTATAATCAATATATTTAAGTATTTTATGGTATGACACAAATACGGCCGATATTCTATACTTCCATCAATAAGTAAAATATTACAAAATTGTAATTTTGCAAAATATTTTTCTTGCACAATGTTAACATTATTATAAAAGATTTACAAAAACTAATTAATCTCATTTTTTACAGCATTGTTCAAATATAATAAATTTATAATTAAACAAAAGACTTCAATTTTAAATCGAAAATATAAAATTATAAAAAATCACAAAATATACACTTTATAAATCAAACTCCACTGATATACTGTTGTTTTTTTCTAATGAAAAAAAAAATTCAACACAACACATCATTAGTTTCTCAGTTGACTTCAATTCACAGAGCCGTAAATTCAGGGCTAAGAATTTGGTGCGCTTTCTTTGCTTAGATTATAATAAATATGTTTGGGAAATTGGCTGCAATTGAATTTGGGCATCAACTTGGACGGTATCCAATCGGCGCAGGCTTTGGTGAACTCGTCGCAGAAGTTCTTACTCGGCCAAATCAATTCGTCGTTATCGCACTCGGGCTGCAGTAAGCGGCAGATGAATTCGCGCGCTAATGGATAACATTCGTAATCGATTATTTGCCGATAAGAAATGAAATCCTCCTCTAAAGAGCTGATATTCCAGTGACCCAATATGTTGGGATAAGACGTTTTGTTATAGGCCAGCAAATTGCAGTAATTCAGATCGATTCTCGAACATCTTCGTGGAGAGGGTGTCGGCTCTGTGGACAGGCCTTCGAGCACACCAGGAAATTGGGCCCTATGTTCCCACGGGTTTCGTAGGTATGCCGACGAAGTTTCGGGTGTGGAGAGGATTAAACGGCGCTCTTGTATGCTCAACGAGTTATAATCAATAGTTATATTCTTAAAAACGCCGTGTTTGCCATTAAGTATTTCGTCGCCGAGAACTAGAAAGAGGTCCGCGGAATCGATGTCTGGTCTCTGAGCTGACAAATGAAGATTGAAATGAACGATCACGTCGTCGTCCAGCTCTTTGCGTCTTTCCAATGCTATGATCTCGGAGTGACTGAACACTTTGTTATAGAGACTATCGTTGAATACCTTATCGATTTTGTTCGCATACTTTTTGGCAGCTGTTTGAAACTCATTTGAATCTAATTTCTCAAATTTTGATGAATATGGCTCTCCTCTAGTTATAGTGAGCTGGCCTTTGAATACTCTCTCTATAATATTTGACATATTTTAGATTAATTTATATAATAAGTGTTAAAAATTGATATGTGGTTTAACGAGTTAAGCATACCTTTTAACATACGTCCATCATATGAACGCACTGCAAGTTAACAAAGTGTTTTGTATAACTAATATTAAAATAATCTTTTCGTCAGTTGAATGTATTGATTGACAGTCAGGCTTACCAGTCAGCAAACGCTTTAATCTAAATTTAATCGAGCAAAGAACTCGAGCGTGACCTTAACTCTGCTACTCTTTGGAAATTTTTCAAATACATAAAGTAAAGCATTACGTAAAAAATTTGAAATTTTAAAAGCTTAAATCTAAGATTTTGAATATGCAAATACTTCTCTAGCAATAAATTTAAATAAAGATCTTTTACAACATGTCTCAAAATTTATATTACGTTTAAATTGTAAATCTTTAAAACAACAAATTAAAATAGAAACAAAAAACCGTTAAAAAACTTTATTAATTTTGAATATTTTTTTTAAATATGAGAGGGAAATAATAATGTTTTTATAAAATACTTTTGTGAAAATTTTGTGAAAATAGTTTCAAATAATGATGTGATTATACTTTGTATAATAAAAATATTATTTAATACCTACGCATACATTAAGATATATTTTTTGATAATATTATTTTTGTTCATATTTTATATCATTAGTTTTTAATACTTAATTATAATATTTAAATGCTGACTGATTAACGTTAGTGTCAGTCACAATGTTTGATAATGATCGCTACTCACGTCCAAAGTAGATGCCAGAAGTGGCGGCAATCGAGACAAATAGTATGGCCATAAAGAGACAAACACAAGTGGATGGCGTGCATCCTTCCGTTTTGGTGAACTTGATTTCGTGATTTGTCACATAATCGGTGATTTTGGTGGAATTGCTGGAATCGGCGCTTCGCATAGAGTGAGCGTGCGGTGGAGGCAGACATGTGATCACCTGAGGATGATGTGGATAATGGTGTGGATGGGGATGAGTGTGATGACTGTGTTGGTTGTGATGGTTAGCGCCGCTCTCAAATACCTGCTCTTCCATTAGATAGTATCCAAAACAACAATTCGCATAAATATTTGAATAACAAGGAAGTTATTAAGCGAATGCGATATTATGATAATAAAAATTTTATTTTATTTCCATTTTGGCTCGTATTGGATATCACAAGAAAGTTCATTATATTCATTCGCATAAAGTCAAGCGTTTCGACCGTTTCGACGCTCACAGAGCGGAACGACTCGAACGACTCAAAAGCGTTTCGCAAAACTTACGATCAGTTTGACTAACGTTTGAGTAACAGCTTTGTGCACAGTATTGTCTCGTTTGTTCACAGTTGATGGCATCGACTTAATCCACGCCTGTTAAGGCCAAGAGCGCAAAACATACTAATTCATAAGCGAGACACTTATGATGGCAACAGAAGCGGTCAACTGATCCGATATGATAGCGAAATATGCAAAACACAACACGTAAGCCCAGTTAAGACCGTCGTGCGAGTTGCGTGAAATTAGGTGTACATCGAGTTTACGAAAAAAGTTGTGCTCAAGTTAGTCGACTCCAGCATTGAGATTACGGTAGCTTTAGTTTAGTAGGTCGACACACATTTTTTTCATATCAAACACATTCTTAACTTGTCTTTTATGGTTTTACTTAAAGGCAATCTAAACTAACTTACAAGCCATTAATGCCAACATTAGTGCTCTTTACCTTTTTTCCTATATATAAGTATACATAAATTGCCGCACAGGAAACGAATTCAATTCTCACAATAGATGTTCACATAATTAACTGCAATTATGCGCATCTCAAGCAAATTTGAAAACAACATATAGATAGCACATCTGACCAAATGAAAGCTGCAATTTTTAAAGAGCAAGTTTGCCGAGAGTTAAGTCAATAAACGAAATTAACTGTCACAACAAAGTTCACCACATTATAATTGTTTGCACTGTATTTCAATATAATGTTTATTCATAGAATAAAAAATTAATGAAAAGCACTGAATTTGAAAATAGAGTCGAAAACTTCGTGATCAAACATGAAATAAGGAGAAAATCGTGTGCGTCTCTATAGAGCACATTCATGACTGGGAATAAAGGCGAGCTAACGGCCCATACCTGACAGGTCTCAGCATTTCCTTCTTTATAATAACAAGAAAAGAAGTGAACAGACGGCGAGCGAGTTCTCCGCAAACACTCTACCACTCTATGCCACTCTATAGCACACTATACCACTCTATGCTCGCATCATATATTTTTGCATAATTGTCTTTCTTGCCATATGTTCACTTCGATATGACGAACAGATACAAGTTATCGCCAACTTTAAACTACAGCGCTATACAGACTCGTAAAGTGTGTGCATTCAACTCGCATAACGAGACTGAATCTTTAATTAACGACAAAAGAAAGCAAATTATTTACGCTTTAATTGACTGGTAGGCGATAATGTTGTCAACAGCGTTGCACATTGTGGTACAGTGACTGATAATCACCAAACAATGCTAAAATAATAATAATAATTGTTGTCAATCATTTGATTAGTTTTTGTTGGCGCAGATCAAAAAACTTTTTTATCTCGCTCTGTGTGAATGTGTGCGAACTTTAGCGCAGCAAATGTTTTGGCAATATATTGTCAGTTTGGCAGGAAATACAATGCATGTCACACTGTCCCCCACTCTGTCCCCCACACTGTCCCCCATTCCCCTATAATTTGTTTTAAATATTTGTGTTTGTTATTTCGTTACTCGAATAAAGCGAAACGCGTAATACAAAGTAACCTAAAGTAATATTGCGTTACGTATGCTTTATGTATGCGGTCATGCATACCATTTTTTATTTATCCAACTATTATTTATAGTTCAAAAAATAGTTGATTAATTGCGTAAACATTTTCAAATGAAATGATTAAAAATTCACGATTTAGAGTGGAACATGTAAAGCACTAATGCGGCAGCGATTACAACATTTCCAAATCAAATCAAGTCTGGTATCCATCATAAGCGAAGTAAAGCAGGCATTGGTTTGGTTTACTCCCGTTTAGACGACTCGTTAAATATCTTAACCCTGACACTCGACTCACACTCGAAAGCAGTTTACATATTTTTAATTCGAGTTCATTTAAATTTTATTATAGCCTACTATATATTTAAAGACTACTTTAAAAATGGGGCAATCATTTAATTTCAATGCCTTGTATTATATTAAAATATATTATTATTATAATAAAGTCAAAAGTTAGTATTTTTACGATTTAAGTTAGAATTGCTTTTCTTTTCATTTAATTGAAAAACATGGACAATAGTAGTAAATATGCACATAATAACTAATATTTAAACTACGATTTAATTATTCACATTATAACTTCAGTGTTAATAAATATTTCGAAATTTACTTTTTAGTGTCATGAATCCACTCTAGTGTAGGGAAATTTAGTGATTCTTATGAACGGTATACAACTTTCATTGTCCAACACATTGTAATAACTCGTAACTAACTTATCCGGTGATCGTTGATATACAAATGAATACACAAAGATATTAAACAATGTCTAATTTGGCAAATATAACAATGGAGAGCTATAAAGATAACGAAAGCATAATAAATTATAATTGTTTGAGGCAGTAATTTCAAGTAAATTTGATTCTTAATAGGATGCGACTATCTTTTAATAGACTCGTAATTACTTCTATAATTAAATGGCACACTTTGAACACTATTATCGAAAATTAATTGAATGTTACGCAATAATTTGTATGCCTCGGCAAACAGTTGTCTCATAGCTAGTTATTGCTTCGCACACCACTCTCAACACATTCAACACTCTCAACACTGCATAACCAGTACTTTTCTCTTTTAGTATGCCTTACTTCGAATGTCTTTTCCAATAAAGATAAATGGATTAAAACGAATACTTGATTAAAATTTTGCTTTTAATACAATTTTCAAAATTCTCACGTTTCTGACATTAGTCATTAGCGAGACTCGCAAATTATGCAAACATTTTTTTGTGCAAATCATTATCATTATCCCAAAATTTATTTTCAAATCATTACTAATTTATATATTAGATGCGAAGTACATCGCGTTAATGCATTCGTTGCAGTATAGCTCGACTGCGGCGAACATAAATATGTATAATCATTAAATTAAATATAAATAAAAATTAGAGTACCAAAAGAGTACCAAAACTTGCCGATAAGTGCGTCAGAAGATTGGTTCGCTATTTTGTGCAATCAAATCAGGTATAGCTAGATCTAGATTAGAAATATATTTTGCCAGAAATATCATATTCAGCAAAGCTAACGAGTCTTTTGGTCTATTTACTTGAGATCAAATCCAATCTTTACATATAAGTTATAAAGTTATATATAAATCAAGTTATAAATCAATTGAAGCGAGATTTAACCAATTTCTCACATATAATTTTATTGGAAATGATAAGAATATTGATTTCTCAACGCCTTTTGCGTTAATAACTAGTTTACTAAAATACAGGCGTTTTCAGTTAAATTTATCCTGAAAACTATAAGCTATCAAATATGAAAAACTTTATTTTACTTACGGTAAAAATAATCGAAGGCACGTTAAACTTACTCATTGTTTTACAGTTTATACCGTATATATGCTTACATAATACATATGGTAAAAAATGTTAGTGTATTAATTTGAAATAAATTATAGCCAAAACAATAGATTGCAGAGCTGGTATAATTAAATTTAAGGTATACAGTAATTCTGAAATTATTTTTCTTCAAGTTATGCTTGAATTAAAAAGCGTTACTAATTTCTTTAGCATTTGTCAAAAAAAGTTTTGCACATCCGAACCAGTTTTGCAAGCGCTGAAAATAAGTAAGTGTTGAGTTTGTCTAAAATGAATGTTAGGTAAGACTAAAATTTGCTAATAAATTATTATATGTGAATAAATTCACATAAAGAAGGCACGTATAGAAAAAAACAACACTTGAGTCTCGATATTCTAACCAATTTTAAGTTATTATTTTGTACAAATAGGTTTATAACAATAATAATTATTTTAAAATTATAACTATAAAATATTCCCAACAATACAAGTATATATATAAATATATATACACATGTATTAAATTAACAATAATATACAGAATCTATTATTTTAACCGCAAATCAACAAAAGCAGCCGTCAATAATTCAAAACAACTTCAAGTGATGTTTATATGCACTTCAGAAAAGTTTTTACCATTGATTTTAAAAAGTTGAGACCATTCGTAATCTTATGCTTTAAAACCAGTTTATAAGAGTAATACAAAACATTTTGATATAATCTATAACACCTGTCATCTATTCTGATCTAAATCTATTCTTAAAGCACACAATGAAACTGTTTTACAATAACTTTATATTAATTGTTTACATTTATATAGTGTCAATTGTTATATATTTTCAAGCATGATTGCAATTAATTTGCTACCTTTATATTTACTTCCCATCACTATCCCATATACTATTCATTTATAAGTTATTAAGTGATCACATTTGACTTGAAAGATCATAATTCAATTGGGAAATGGATGGCACTCGATATGGACGATGAGTATAACTCAACAAAATAATGTTACGCTAAACTAATTTCCTAACAATCAGATCGTTATTCATTAAGATAATTAAAGTTGGAGTGAATTTTAAAAAGAGTTATCAAATTGTACGGAATAATTCGTAATAAATCTCATTCATAAAATAAAGTCGTTTTAAGGCGAATGTACTTAATTAATGAGGTAATGTGAACGCGCTAAGTGTTGGCTAAGTTATTGTTGATCGACTCTTGTGCGTCTACTTCGCGAACAGACGTTTTCGCTAAATTGAGATTCGAGATGCGACCCACGGCTCGGATTGCGGTTCCAATTTTCTGCGAAAATAATTTTTGAAAAAATCATTGAAGCAAATAAAGCGCGAAACAGTCGAAACAGTAACACATTTTTCACTTAAAAATAGTGAATACCTGCCACTTTCTTCTTATTAGAAATTTTTTCAATTTTTCTTTCGATAGTTGGATCTGGTTTAATGATTTTGCTTTAGTACACAACCAATTGTGCGCAAGACATTCATCTGCATTCATGCGTTTTCTTCAATGGTGGAGAAAAAATTGCAACAAAAATAAACAAAATGAAACGTAAACATTTTAAGATACTAATAATATCTTCTCGGATACTTACTCAGCTCTTTTAACGAGCAATAATGATATGAAATCTTTCGCTGATTCCGAAATGTGATCGAAAGACTCGTCGTCGAAATCGTACTCAGCTTTGGTCACATTAGTGAATGTTTGCGCGTCATCGTCGCCCATAAACGGCGAAAGACCGCTCAAAAGCACGTAACAAATTACTCCTATAAATAGAATTTTAAATCTTTCAAAATTTTTATCCGAATATTTGTAATTATAAAAGCCAAAACTTGACTCACCCACTGACCACATGTCCGATTTGGGGCTAACGGGTTCGTATTGGATCACTTCGGGCGCCACAAACTCAGGCGTGCCGAACAAAACTCGCAACGGCTCGTCCGTATATCGACGGGCAAAGCCGAAGTCGATTATTTTGATGTCATGACTAGTTCTGGTGCGGCATAATATATTTTCTGGTTTGAGATCGAGATGCATGATATGATGTTTGTGCATGTAATCGACTCCTTCGCAAATTTGGCGAATAAATAGGACGCACTCCTGTTCAGTGAGCACATAATCATCGGCAACAATGCGCTCGAATAACTCTCCGCCAGAAATACTTAGTCATTTAAAGGGAAAACAGATGTTTTATTATCTCATTAATTGGGCGAAATATAAATTGGCAAATATTCTCACTATTCTGTTATCAAAATCATTTCTTTACTGAATTCGTACGCGTCTTCCAACTGAAGTAGATATTTATGCCTCAAACAGTTCATTATCTCAATCTCTTGGTAAACCTGTTCCCTGTCCTTACTTCTTAAGCAGCGAATTATTTTAGCAGCCTTTTCCTTCTTAGATATCAAATCGATCACTCGCTTGCATATCCCAAACCTTCCTCTATGAGTGGAAAATTATTTGAGCTAAAATCGATTTGCAATGAGAGTCGATATTGAAATGTTATCAATAAATCACTGATCACCTGCCAATCTCTTCTTTGATGTCATACACTTGATTGATTATGACATCCTTCTTGATGAGCACTATATCTGATTTGGATGCTGCGTGTGTTTGTCGTGTGTTCAATGAAATATTAAATACATTATAGACATTATTGACACCTTTATAGTCATGAATGAAAGCCAAACAGCGTTTCAATTGCAATAGATTTTCAAATCGCGTATCGCTATGTATCGTTTGGTACAAAGAGTAATAAACTCAAAATAAAAAATAAAATACTAACAAAACATTTTTCGTCTCTTGTAAACGTTTCGCTTTGCTTTTGTATTTTTTAAAATCAGTGAAACGATAAGTGAGATTAATATTTTAAAAAATAATTATAACTTGAATACAATAAATATTTGTTCAAAATGCTATTAATTTGTAATTTAATATTTTAATTAATAATCTGACAAAATAATTATACAAAATCAAATTTTTATTCATTATCTCAAATACAATAATTAACTCATTTGTCTCTCATTCAAAAAGATTACTCATTAATATGAGAAGATTTTTTAAAAATTTGATAAACCATTTTATTCAAAACAAAATTAACTCAAAAAATGTATAATATTTATTTGAATTATAGCAAACCGTATGTTAGAATGTCTAATGTCAGAAAAGGGAAAAAGTTTTTGATGCTGTCTATCAAGTTTATACCAAACTTGTATGAAAGCAGTCTATAAAAGTTAGTTACGAAAGAGTTAACGAGTCCACAGAAGGGCATAAAGTGCGCACTGCTTGGCAATCGTTTCATACCCTTTATATTTGATAGAAGCGAATATATATAATGATAGGTGATATAAATATGAAAATAATTTACCAATTGTCTCATTTGCAGCCATTTGTGCCTTATGTTTGGCGTTAAACTGATGATATCGTTACGATTTGAATGCTAACTCGTATTTCAATGCGAATGTAATTTTATCGAAATAAAAAACAAAAAATAACACACGGATAGACAAAAAGCACCAACAAATAACGACACGATCATTGATGTGATGATTATGAATAAAATATGAATGAATCACATTTGTATTTAAATGGAAAGATCAACAAGTAATCGATAGACTTCTATAATCGATATGCTGTTTAACTTTGACGCCAATTTGATCGCGACATCTACTACTACTTGGCATAATCAGCAAACTTTATTTTCATATAAGTTCAAATTTAATCAAAATTAATTACATAAAACTTAAATCAAAAATAAATAATTTTTCAACAAATATAATATTAAGGCTAGAATTTTCCAAATTTACATATCGGTAAATAATTTATCAGATATTTCTTTATGTTTATATATTGTATGGTTTTACAGAATTTATTTCAAGGGTGTATTTGGTTTAACGGTTGAATCTTATTAATTATTAACTAATAAAATACAATTTTCAAACGGCAGAAAGTCTATTAAAACATACTTTATTAGTAATTCATTATTGATTATAACAAGTTTTAAAATATTGCTCATATTTTATATGTTTATATTTAACTGTAATTTAATGAATTTTTAAATTCTTAAAATTTAGATAATAATTTAATATTTAATGTCACTATTTTGCTATACAAATATTTTCGAGTCTATTTTGATATCGTTCAAAATATAAATTATTAAATTATTCATATTTAATTTTCTTTACTTATCTAATTTATTTAATCGGATTAAGTGATAATTTTAAAATTCATAATTTATCAATTATTAGCATTATTTTATAATTAGAAATTCTCCAGTTTTATTTGAAAATGAGTATTTGAATTCTTTCTTTTGAAATACAAATTTGAAAGACATTTTTTGATAGATTTAATATTTATTAGAATTATTGTTGAAAGTATCTATTATTATAAAATATTTATATTGAAGGTATATTTAAAATAAACTAATTGAATAATATTTAGAATTCATTAAAAATGATTAACTATAACAGTAAACAGAATAATCTAAAACAATGCACAGCTGAGGAAATAGAAAAACTCTTAAAGCATAGTTTAGTAGCTTTTTGTCGTTTTCAAATTGTATTAAGCATTTGTGTTATATATGATAATATAATTAAGATTTTTTTAAAGTAAAGATTACAGCAAAAGCTTCTGAATTAAAGTAGTTTAAAGGTTTGCATATTTTAATATTTGCTTGCAGTTAAGGGTCCAATAGAATAATTATCACGTCAATTCAAAAATTTCATACCTGACAACTTCATAACTTAATTGTGTGCACAAATTTTTAAAATTAAAGTAATTATGTCAACATCTCTTAATTGAAATAATTAACAATTGTGGGCAAAATATTTTCTCTTACAAACGATTTTCTTTAAAAGTTCACTATTTTTTTAACTTTTGGTTATGTAATGATAAACAGTAGAATATCATAAGAACAATACTTGACTTTTGATTATCAAAAGTCAAATATGAGATACAAATTAAGGTTTGCAGTATTTTAATCCAAATTAATCCAAAGTCAACAAACCCTCACATTAATAATTGACTTAAGAATGTAGAGTATAAGATAATAAGTTATATACACGACTAGTTCATTCGCTGAAAGATCACTCATAATATAACTTTTGCGATATAAAAAAAATAGTACTTATAGCTGTAATGTACAGAAACGAGTGTTATCGTGATTTGTTGCAAAACCATGTTTTGGCGCGTCATAACAATACCATTCAACACTTGTTCGATACCTTTTATTTGTTTCAACGATATAACGCATACTTTGATATATGTGTGTATATAAGTCCTAAATTGAACGCAATTGCCATTTGGTGTACAGTCTCGTCGACGCAATTGAAAAAAGCAAATCACAAATGAAAACAGATCACAAGGCATTCATAGAGATTCCAGTAGTTTGTCCTCTATGTGTTAAATTATAATTGGTGTGATAATTATCGTAATAGGAATTGTCATCAGCTCTTAAAGGCATAGCGTCGACGTAATCAAAATCATCACCATATTTGTCATGACTGTAAGTTCTCGCCGACGAATGGCCGCCAGAGAGCCATTCGGAACGATCACTAAAATCTTTATCGGCGGTTAAATTCATCTCATTGGAGAGATCTTTGTAATGAGAAGTGCCGCTGATATTCGAATAGTAGGGATCGTCCATCGGATCGATTCCCGGTCCGTAAGAAGACTGCATATGTCGAACCCGATTCGCACTAACACTATAATCACGAGCAGTTCGAAGCATTTCCTGCCGCTGAGAGCCATACATTTCTAGTGGTGATTCTTGATCGGGCGTACACTCGCCGACAATGGGCCGCATTGACTGGTATCGCTCCGAGCGATATCTTAGTGGCGATGAACTTGAATTATTTCTTACTAATGCTGGACTGTCGGCACCAGAATCAGTGGTGGTGTCGTTTCGAACCCCCATGTGATGCGGCGACGACACCATTGGTAAGAGTGGCGGACGAGAGCCGAGTCCCGATTGGTTTGTTGACGACGCTTTGATAGGTGGATGAGTGGCTCTCCAATATGCTTCTAAAAACTCGGATAAGTGTTCACAAGCCTCATCTAATTGATTCTCATCCAGAAAGACGTCAAACATTTCCTAAAATAGTTGTCAAATAGGTGTCAAATTTTAGTCAACTTACACAACGCAAACACTTACAGGTGGACACTGCGCCAATTTTTCTGCGGCAACCATTTGAACATTTAAATTCCTACTCTGAGATTTACCTCGAGATTTGATAAGTCTTTGAAGAACCTGATCAGTTCAGTGCAAAATTAAATATATAAAGAAAAGCATATCTAATAATGTGCATACCTTTGGTGATGATATTTTAACATAAACAGAAATGGGCGCCAAAGATGTCTTTGTTAGCTGTGAGGGATGGTTAATCGTATCACAATCCAATACCACTAATTGCATTGTACGCGCTAATTCAAATATGCGTTCAATTTCTGCTTGAACTTCAGCTGTTAATAAAGCATTAATAAGACAATCGACTAAATTTTCAATACTTTAACTTATTTTTGTTAAAGAAATCTATGAAAATTGGAAATTGCTTTTGAAAATCAATTCATAATTCAAATTAAAATTTTAAGACATAAGCATGCGTTTATAAGTATAACATATTTTTTCTTTGAAAATAGATAAATAAAGTCTATAATTAGTGATAGCATAGAACAATAATTTGATACCTAAACACGATGAACGACTATTCGACCTCTCGATAAGCGCTCGTTTGCTTGGATTATTTAATAGCGATCGCTTGGCGAGAGAAATATCTGCACTAACTCTAGTTATAATAATTCTTCCTTCGAAACGGTGTTTAAGAAAATCAAATAATGCTTTTTGCATCATATCAGTCACTTCGTATCCTTTAAGCGATGGTCCGACAAGCACTACAGGCCGCATAGAAGGCACGACATCGTATGGAGGAATATTCTCCGACTGCAAACAAAATAATTATTGCAAAATCATTTTGTAATAATAGCGCGTTAAATACCTTTTTGAAGAACGGCTTTCGTTTTTCTTTAGCGGGAGGAGTAGAAACGGCCGATTTGCCAACTCTAGCGTTAGCGTCGCTGTCGTCATTGTTTTCCATTCCATTTTGATCTAATTTTAAAGAACAACTGCATTTCACGATTTTGTGGCAAAGTTTTAAATCAAATTAACATAACCAACTCAGTCATTCACAGCGCAAACATTGTTTCGGCGCAGTATTTATTATGTTTATACAAGTCACGTGCCGGAAATTTATTGCATTCTTTAGTACGCCTTACGTAACGTTATTAGAAAATTTTATATAGTTTAGCATTTTATTCAATTTAAACGAATTTTCATTAATAAATTATAGGAAAATATTTTATGGGAAACGCGGCTTTGTTTTTATTTTTATTTTACAAAATCTAACAAAAACTTCTTACCTTTTTATTGATTTAAATAGTGAGCTCACAACCAATTGGATTTAATCCAAATAAAGGCATTTTTTGTTTAATTTGTATGTAAACGCTTAAAATGTAAAGCGTAGAGCTCACACTTACCGAAACATATTGTTCGCTCATTCAATGGTCACACAAATATCACGCTCACCGACAACGACAACACGAGTCAACACAACAAAGCCAAACCTGGAGTGGGAGGACTCGATCCTCCAGAGTTGGACGAACGCGAATTGATCAGCACGTCGTTGACCAGACCGCCCAAATTGGAGCCCGAGTTGGCTTTACTCGAGTAGAGTTTGCTACGACTGGCCTGCGTTTGTTGGAGACGCAAGATTTCCAATTTGACGGGACTGGGAATGAAGCCCACATCGCTTCCCTCCTTCACAAGCCTTCCGATCCACCAGTCGTTGTTGTATTTCTGTAACGCAACACACAGTGGTCAGCGAATCACAGTCATCGACAGCCACACAACACATACTTCTTTGATATGCAGGAAGTCTTTAACTCCGAAAGAGATTGCATAACCATGAATGGGTGAGTCGTCGTCAACGCTGCCATCATATGAGACATTGGTTCGCACCGCGAACGCCACCGCTTTCGACTGCGGGTCAACAAAGTTAAGCACTTATTAGAGCGAAAACGAAAACGCAATTTACGATACGATAAGCGCTGCGATGAGCGCTCAATCGATCGATGCCTGCGAACAGTGAACGCCGGACTAACCCTCGCTTTGTTGAGCTGTTCGAACGCCTGTCTCTCCGTCTCGCGTCTCATCGCTTCCCTGTCATTGTCGAGCGACAGCTCTGACTGTTGACCGTAGCTGTAGTTCGAATCAGCGGAGCCCTAAAACGAATCGCCAATATGTTTCACTGCCATCGCAGAGTACGAGTGCTCAACCGAGTCAACGGAGTGCTGGCGAGCGATACCAGCGATGAGCGACTCGTCGACACTCGACGCATGTCGACGAGTGTCGAGTGTCGACGAGTGTCGCGCACGCGTACCGCTCCTAACACTTCGAAATAGGCATTCAATCAAATTAATTACAATTTTCATGGCTGTCTGTGAGCCGAGTGGACACCGTGTGAGCTGACTGTCGACAGCTATGGCCTCAATGGCGTGCGATGTGTGGCCACAAACAGCGCGATCGCCGACTGTGATGCGAGCTGTCGGTCGACATTCTTCGCTCCGTGTCTAACATTGTCTAACACTATGTCTATAACACTATCACTATGTCTCACATATGATATGTGGTCCTCCTCTCCTCTCCCACACCAGACGGCGACTATAAGTGATTCTTCCATGTTAAGTGTTAAGTGTGATCATTCTGTGTATTACAGAATATTCTGTATTGTATTCTGATTTACCATTTTGGAGACAATTCAGTATTAAAATGAATAATGTTTATGATTAGATGAGTAAATCTCATTATAATAGCGAAAATTTTGTATTTTGAACTTTTTTATACAGAGTGAAAGATCGTTTTGGAGTCACTTACTGTAAGTCATAGCATTCATAACCAGTTATGACTTATTTTGAATG
>JAQIYA010000052.1:0-35356 GCA_034699355.1 Microtritia minima | reverse complement strand
CCCAGAAAGTGTCGCGATAAGGCTTATCAGCTCTGAACTGGTATAAATGAATTTTCCAAGCGTTACGCTGAGCTTCCTTAAAGAAATCTTGCATTCGTATTATACCTGAGAGTAATATTAAATTATATATCATTAATAGTAGTTATAATGAGAATTCAATTAAGAATTAAATTTAAATATCAAAACTAATTAACTGTGAATATAAAATATTTTTAACAAAGCATACGTAATTATTTTATATCGTCAATAATTGCCATATAATCAAAATGCAATTTATTTAATCTCAAGATATTTTCCCCAATTATCACAAATTATTTCATATTATATTAATAAGACATAAATAAGAGTTATATATGTTATATATGCCTCTTTTAATTAAGAATAAAAATTTATGCTAAAGATTTGTCCGCTCTTTGTTATAAATTTTTTAAAAATAATTTATATTAAAATATCTAAAGAAAAAACAAATAAACTTCTAATTAAATAATAATTTGAATACAGAAATTAACAAATAAAAATTATTTAGAAAGTTATTTAAAAAATGAGATTAAAATAATTTTTAAGCCTTAAAAGAACTAATAATTAGTTTTTAGTTAATACTAAACAATGACAGTATACACTAAACTTCAATATTTCAAATTTCTAAATATTGAACTCATTTAAAAAGTTAAAAATTATCACATTTTTAACAAATAAAAATTAAAAATACGAATAATAATTCAGCTTTTAATATAAAAAAAAATAAAATTTAATAATATTTAACATAAAAAAAATATATGATATCCTTTATTTTAATGCACGCTATTTCTGAAATGAGTTTTTGATTCTGTTTATTCTAATGAGTTATGAATTGTGTACGTTTTGTTGTAGAAATATGCGTTAAGTAAGGTTATGCAAAAGGTTTCGTTTTTGTTTTGATTAAAAATTTCTCGTTTGGGTTTAATTTGCAAAACTTTCAAAAATATGAAAACCATATTTTTAATATATACATATTAAGTAAGAATTTTTTGTGAATTTAATTAAATTTTAGCATAATTATAACTTCAAAATTTTAGAGATAAACACTATAGTTCTACATATATATGTATAATACTGTATAATACTGTATAATATGTATAATATTTACAAATATATACATTTTATTACAAATTTGTATTAAAATATATTACAAATTATTGTTACTAACTTTTAAGTTATAAAAAATGACAAATAAAATTCATAATAATGTTAGTTATGTAAGACCAGAGCTTACCTCGTTCTTAATTTTTAAATATATTTTAAACGTTTTGCTATCAATTGTATTTATTGTACGTTTATTGTATTTTTTTAAAAAAAATTATTTGACTATATCTTTAGTATTAAACTATAATAAACATTAAAAATATGTGTGGCATCAAAATTTATATTAAATGCCAAGTAATTTATCCCAAACTTGATTTCATTTTCAGTAAAGAAGGGGAGAAAGCAATATTTAAATCACATAATTATAAGAATGATTGTTCATAATAAATAATTTTGCAATAAAATTATTTTTCTTTATATATTTTGTTTCGTTTCTTTTGTTTTCGTTTTCAATTGTTTTAAAATTTTTTACTTCTAATGCGGGCATATATTTCGCACAAATAAAGATTTATTGCGCAAAGAAAATCATTGAAACTGAAAGAGCTCTTCACGTTCTGACTTTGGAGTATACAATGCGAGTGCTATTTAGGTTTATGTAAATATATAAGACGTTATGCAAATAAAACTGAACTAAGCTATTTAAAAATACAATTAAACAATAAATGTAAATAAAAAAATTTGAATCATATTAAATTTATACAATTAGTAGAGATTTAAAAATACACAATTTTTGATATATTTTTGAATGTATTTTGCATTGCATTGAATGTTTTGAATGTCTTTAACTGATCGTAATCCGCATAATTATTTTAGAGAACGTAAAAATATATAATTAATAAAAGAATTAATCAAAAATATTTTATCAGTTTTCTATTCAATATTTCTCGCATTTTTTTGTGCGCATTTATTATTTAACTAATCCATGTTTACAAAATATCAATCAAAATATTTAAAATGAAATATGTCTAAAGATAAATGAAGGCAAAAAAAGAATAATTAATGCTAAATGCAATCTCATATCTTATATTCAAATTTGTATGCATAAAGTTTCACAGTAAACAGATTATTATAACCTCTTAACTCTGTATTTATTTAAAGTTTAACCCTGTATTAATAGATAAATCTAATATAAGCCTAATTAAAACTTAATATTTCATAATATAATAATATGAAATTATGTCTATTTTATTTTATAAAGGAATTCTTAGACAATATTAATATATTAATATATAGTATAACCAAATTACACGATAGTTTTCACTACATTTTAAATTGGTTTAATCATTGTGTTTAAGTTTTATTTAAAAATAATATAAATTTAAAATTGTAAACATGAAAAATATAACATGTTAATCGTTTTATTAATTTTTAATTTAAATCTAAATTTAGTCATACCAATCATCTAACTTTAAGATATAACAACATTTCGTTACCTTCATTGTCCTCGTAAGCGATAGCAAACGATTTCCAATTCCAAGCCTTAACCAAATCGAGGAAAGCTTTTGCCAATAAAGCAGGTCTTGGATAGAGATTAATAGAGAGATCGTTTCTGTTTAATTGAAAATCCCATCCCGTTTCGATGTGTGGTATTTCGAGAGTATCGCATATCGATTGGGTGTGCGTTAATGTCCGGCCGAGTGTTAACGGACCGAATATGGCCACCACTCCATTGCGTAATAATGAACATACTATGCAATTGAAAAACTATTATTGAAATTTTGATATTTAAATTTAAATTAGACATTACTTTCTTTGAAGTAGAAATAATGCATTTCTATGTCTAACAATATGTTTTTTTGTATTTATTAATGTTTATTAAAATTTTGTGTTATGAGACACTTTCTTCGATAAATTTTTTTCTATAAAATAAATTATAAAAGCTAAATAAATTTTTCAAAATATTATTATAATATAAAATAATTTAAAATAGTAAAAATCTCTCTCATAAATATTCTTAAATTAAATTATGGAATAAAAATAAGATCATAGGAATGATTATTATTAATTTATTCGAAATTTTGTAAACATTTATATTTTTAGATTATATAATCATATGTATGTTATAATCATAAATTAATATTTATATTCAATCATATAAAATTCATAAATATAAAATATTTATTTTCAGTGTAACGAATTTTATGGCATAAGGAATTCTCTATGAAGCTTCAAAATATAGCTTATATTAATATTTTAAAAAGTATATACCAAATACAAAGTAAATGTAATTTTGTAAATTTAATAAAAATATATACGCTTTTATATTTACATGATTTGCTTTTGCAAAACTTGATTTATTAAATATTATTTTAAATATATTTGCTCATAAAGCCTCAAAGCTTTAAGATATAAATCCAAAGTCCGAGTTTAAAAAAAATAAATGCCTGAGCCTTACGAAGGGCTACTCTAAATAAGACTTACAGCTAAAAATAAAAACCAAACCAATGAGTGGAAAACTAGCAAAAAGCGTAAGTTATAAATAAAACTTATGAGATAAAAATTTTAGCTCCTTTGTTATAAATATTAAATTAGATATTTCATTCAATTCACAATAAAGAACTTTTTTATATAGTGTTCATTGTATCTACAAATACAATATATAATAAGAATACGAAATTCTAAGTATTTCTATCTTAAGTAATAAAAATCTCAAAAATGTTAAAAATTTCATAACATCGTTGAAATTTTTAACTTAAAAATATTAAAATCAAAACAAAAAATACTTTTCAAAATAATGTGCTGATTGTGATATAAATTTAGTGAATTTCAGTAAAATAAAAATATTATTGAGAAAATATTTGTTTAATTTTAAAAATATTTTTCATCGTCCGGAAACATATTTGCAGCTTAACTCGAAAGCAGCAGAAGAATGATGGCATAAATATAAAAAGTAAGATTTAATTAAAAGTTGAAATAGGAAAAATGTCACAAAATGCCTAAAATTATTATTAAAACTTAAATACTAAATGCTAGATTTACAGTGAGTGCAGACAAATTTCTAACAGTGTTTATTAAAACGTTTCTCCATTTTTATTTGTGTTCAAAATTATTGGTGGAAATTTTTATATAAAAAGCTTAACTTTGTTACTAATCTATTATTGTTAGTGAAATAGTGAAATTACTGAATCTATTCTCAAAAAATATTTTGACTGACCAATAATATTGTTCAAATTATCGAGAGTCCACCAGTTTATTAAATAAACAGTGGGTTTTAAAAGTCTATCCTATTATATAAAATAAATTATAAGCTAAATTTACAAATATAAGATATTTGTAATCATAATTTATTATTGTAAACAAAATCAGCTCAATATAATGGCTATTCTTGTTTAGTGATTAAACTTATTTTCTGATATTTACCATAATATTAATTTATAAAAGGGTAAATATATTACATTTTATATAAATTAAACTTATAAATTATAAGTTAACTTAGTTTTAAATGTGATGCTTGCATAAAAATATCATATCAGAGGTAAGTTACTTAAAATTATTACTATTATTGATTTAAGAATATCTTTATTAATACTTCGAAATATCAATGTAAATATCAGTTGGTTATTACACTAAAATCTAGAGCTTCTATAATTGCATTTCGAAATTCATATGTGAGTCGAGCATTCATCTCAAAATTCATTATCTAAGACTGAGCGCAAAACTCGAGTTTATAAGCTCATGACATGCTAAAGCGAACTTCATGGACAGCGCAGCTCAAAGATAGTTATGCTCATCCATAGTGTAAGTATTAAATAAAACTTGTCAATTATAAATATGACATGTTTAAGTTGTTTCATAAAGTTTTGAATTTTTTATGCTTATATAAATTTTCTGATGTTTTAAACATATTTGAATAATGCTCTTTAAAAAGACTTTGTTTAAAAATTGAAACCGTATTCTTATTTTAATAAAAAACAAATAAGTTCTCTCTCTCTCTCTCTCTTTTCTCGCTCTATCACGCGCTCATTCATTCATTCCTCTCTTCTCTTCTCCTCTATCTTTCCATTCCTCTGTTATTCTTTCATTTACTCTCAAATGATAATAATTTTTCTGTATAATAAGCTATTCTATTATTTGTACTTTTGATATTTTATAGAAAGAATATCATCGAAAATAATTTTGAATAAAAGTTATTTTAGAATATATCCCTTTAAGGAATATATATTTCTTATTTTGTAAAAGATTCCAAAAAGCCATTCTAAATATTATATTATTGAGTTTATGTAAATATTGAAAGACTTTTTATATTCATCGTAATATAGAGTACAGATATATATTAGGAAAATGTGGATTTATATTTTTTAATTAAATAACATTATACTTAAAGCTTAGTAAGTTATTAAAATTATTATTTTATAATAATTTTATAATAAATTAAAATTAATTAAAATAATTATAAATTTATAAATTTAAATAATGATATTTTCCAATAAATAAACCAAAAAAATTTAATAATGTCAAATATTTATATTTTGAAATATATTTGCATAATTGAATAATAAATATAAAGATTTCTTAAACTAATGTGCCAAAAATTTTCTATTAGCTTAGTATTTAAGAAATAATAAAAAAGAATAGACAAAAATTATTGATTTTTTTGGTATAATTTTTAGAGTAAATTTTATAATAACAAAAGTTTATAATATAAAAGAATTAAATTAATATAAAACATAATTTATTCTCAATACACAAAGATAGAAATTATTGACAATTATTTACAGAAATGATAAACAAAATTGTTAGTAAACTATTGATAGCAACAAAATTTTCATGTATAGACAGAAAATCCGAAAATACACTGTAAAGTAAAAAAGCTGGTATTTGATCGAAATAATAATAGCTAAAAGGCAAAAGTTATCTCATTTCGAAGACACACACACAATAATACTGAAATAGGAATACTTTTAGTTAACTCGAACGTCAGGCAAACAATGTATTACACAGCGGATTGCATTATCGGTAAATATGACCAAAAAAAAAATAATCATTCTCTTCTAACATGACATTATTTTCATTGAGAAAAATTTATTAATTTTTTTGCGGTACATTTTATCATAAATAGTTAGTGAGCAAAAATATGTCGCGTAGAAAATGTCAAAATGTAGTCGCTTTATGGTAACAATAATTAATCTTCTTTCATAGCTATCACTTCCCAAAGGATTTACTCATGTTTTTATTCTTCTTATGCCTGATTTTTACTTAGCCATGATTTTTTTGCTTCCAGCGAAAATTGTATTTTCGGAAATTGTATTTGTTTTAATTAGAAAGTTTTGCAATTTAGAAATTATCAAGTGATTAACACATCACTAATTAAAATATGATTATTAAATCTGTCTACAGTTTTAAAACTTACTCATTCCTAACTACAACTAATTGCTAAATATTTAGTATTTTATATATTAGATGATAACCAAATTTAGTTTTATTTAAATCAAAATTTTCATTCTTTTTCATAAATAAATTATAATAAGAATTAATAATTAGTATGAATAATATAAATCATGCGAAATCAGTATAAAATTTATTTTAAAATTAAATATACACTAAATATACAATATATTGTACTTGTATTAAATTTGTTCATAAAATATAGCCGAGCTATTTAACATGGTTTATGTTAACTTATTTGAGTACAAGATTTGTCTTTATAAACTTATTTGTCGTAAGAATACTTTGTCCAAAGATGTCCTATAATTTTGACATTAAGATTGGATGATAAATGAGTGATAACTGTTACTGCAATCCCAGTTTGAAACATTAGATATAGACTAATAATATTGTTCTAAAAATTTAATAAAAGCTTAATAACTATTCTTTTTAGCTCAACTTTACAAAACTAAAAGAGCGAATTGATCTATTTCTCTCTCTCCCTCTCACTGGTCTCTCTCTCTCTTTCTTTCTTTCTTTCATTCTATTGCTCTTTTATTTGCTTACTAGCTTTTGCGACCATTTCTAAGCGAGCAACTTATAAATTATACGTTAATTTCTTGAAGGAATTCACCGCTCATCAAATAAAAAAACATATGACCAGATCTGAATTATTAATTATTGGTTCGTTACTTCTTAATGGAAAAGCATTAATCTTTAATTGAATACCAAATGTTTGTTTAATAATTAAAAATAAGATTTTAGGCAAAAAAATATTTTTTAAATTATAAGTTTTAGATAAAAATGAATGTAAATTTATGCAATATTTACTTTATGAAAAATAATTTAATAAACTAATTAATATACTGACCTCAACTCAATTTTTTAAACATTTATTCATAAATTTTTATACTTATCTTATTCTTTTGGTTTCAATTTTAAAATAAATAAAAAATGAATTAATTTATTAATAAATTATTTCATATTTAGATATGTTTATAATTAATGCAATAATTTGCAAAAATTTTTAAAATAATTTTAAAAAACACTATATAACACTTACTAATTATACTTACAAAGTTAATAATTTATAAATTCAGCAATTATTTTAAACAGTATCCCTTTTAAAAATCCATATAATCATTAATATTAATAACGCACTTTTAATATAAAAAAGTACATATAAATTTCAAATGGCATGCTTTAGAAGCTTGTAATCTACTAATGGCTCGACTATAAATAAAAGTTATACGTGTAATGCATTAAATCATTCTAATTCAAGTTATAATAAATACATTGAATTAAGATTCTTCACTGCTGTGCGCTTTGTACTTATATTTCTTGTTCATATTCAATGTATAAAATCGTTTGTTTATTTTAAGTAAAATTCTATTGTATTCTTTGCTTAATCTTTTACTATTATTTATAAAATATTTTTATTTATAAAATTAATAAAAAAAAAGTTAGAAATATCATTAAAAATTAATGTTAAATACAAAGACTTATGTGCTAAATTTTAATCTTAAATGTAATGTATTTAAGATAAACAAAAAAATATATTGTAAATACATTAAATAATATGTATATATTATATATGGTATTGTTTATTGTAAATTTATATTTGACTTTTAGTAAAACCATGTTAATAACTTGAATTCAAACAAAACAATACAAGTTATTAATAAGTCATTATTAAAATTAATTACAAAATTTGTATATTAAAACACATAAAATAACAATTTTAAGAATTAAGTGATAATCAGAAAAAATGATAACGAAATGCCACAAACAAAGAGCAAAGTATGATATGAAATGATAAGTTTGCACATTCTGCACATCAATGTATGGCATAAATTAAATCGACTGTGAAAAGAAAAGAACTATATAATCATTATATTTCTTTGAGTTCGAATAATTTTTACAAAAAAATATATATCACTTTTAACTTATATCACCATAACTTATATAAATGGAAAAAGTTGAGAAAGTCGTAAAATTTGTATCGCATGCAAAAATATACACATTCTATAGAGAGTGAATCCTATGGGTATACTTACGGTCAGAATATCGTAAGGACACTAAAAAGCTTTGGCTTAGATTTGCCAAACATTGCCAATACTATACTTATATAATATCACATGATTCTCAAATGGTTTTGTTTTATATGATTCTTATACTGTGTAATAATTTGTGAGATATATACTGTTCAAAAGTTAGTCTAAAATTCTTATTAAAAAAACCATAAGAATAGAATTGGTCTATGAATTAAAGAAATTAATATTTCTTTAATTCATAGACTATTAAATGTCACGTGGATTTCTACCTATTGTTCTATTTCTAATTTTCAACATATTTAAAAATTATTCGAACACACAAATTCTTTATGATGTCTATTAAACTAAAATTTAACAAAAAAAATGAATATGAATATATTTTACAAAAGTTAACTTCACATAAAGGTGTGACCATCAAATAAAAATGGCATAATTTCCATAATTAAAGTTCCATAGATTTCACATAAGAATGAAATTTCAATGATGTGTAATTTTAGTTATAAGAGATTATTAATATTTTAGGTATATTTTAATTATATAAATAATAATAATAATTTTTTAATAATATCATATTTTAAAATTCAACTGCTATTATATTATTTTATTAACATAACTTATATATATATTTAATTTTCAAGTAAATATTTGAATCCGAATACTAAACAAACTAAGATTTTTTGACACTCGAGATGATTCCTGTAATGTTGGCAACACTACTAAAAACTGAATATCTGTTTCTTAATGCACTGCCATTTCCTTTACAGCAATACGCTATCGTTTCATTCAAATCTTTAAGACTAAAGGATATTATTTTTATTGGACATGGAATCGAAATATATCAATATTTGCGCTTTACTGCCCATTCAACGGAAATAAAAGATATCGCATAAAACTTGTCGAAGAGTAAAATTGGGTAAATTAATTATCAATAAAATTGTTAACAACTATTTGATGATAATTAAGTTTGGTTTTTTGCAATTTAGTGAATTGTTAATTAATAAAATATTCAAAAAAAAATATTTTTGTACTTTCAAAATATAGTTAAAATTTTGATGCATACTTTTCTTTTAAAAAAATTATTGATTAAAAATAATTGTCAAAATATTAAAACTTTTATTTACTACCTATTTTGTCATACAGTACGCTCTCAAAGTTGGCGACTCATGTGTTGGAAAGTTTATTAGATACAGACGAGTACCATATATAATCAACAACCAACTATAATCAACACTATTTTGTGACATCTATGTAAATAAACCATTACTAAGCATACCAGTTATAATCAACAACCCCTTATGATCAACATATTCTCAAATACAATTGAGTTGATTATAGAGGGACTCGACTGTAGCAATATATTTTTAATATGTATAGTTTAGCTATACTTATAATGTTAAAATACCTCGAAGTCAGCAAGTTTTTGTGTTTAATAAATCGAGTTTCGATATTCGAGTTCGTACTTTAAATAAGTAATAACTTATATCAACTATTTATTTTCTAACTATTTATATATATATATTGTATGTTAATGCATAATAGGGGATATATTAATATTACACAGTTTATTAATACGAGCTGAAACTCTATTAAATAAAAGAACAGTATTTTTAATTTAATTTAAATCAAATATTAACTAAAATTAATTATTAAGAAGAATTTTAATTAATATTTATAATTGTAATATATTTAAAAATAATATTTAAATTGATAATGAAATAACTTTGAGATAGGTTATAAAAATATAATTAAATAAAAAAAACAAGAAAACATGAAATTAGAAGTGAAAGCCTAAAAATAAATCGTCTAAAGCCTGGCCTTAATGATGATTTGCTTTTCTCGGTACAATTATTTCCGAATGACTATCACATAAGACAATATTAATTATGTTAATGTTTTTGCTGTACAGCGCTAGTCGTATCGATTAATAAAACCGATATCATGTCCAATTATTAAGTCTAATTATGATTTGCAGCGCAAACATTAAACTTCAATGTTATATTTCATCGCAACTCAAGTTTTCACTATAATTAAATATAATTCTTAGACGATATATTATCATCAAAATTATGTTATCTTTCTGCTAAAATTATTTTCTGTTATAAAATAACTATCTTATAGCATATTTTTAGTAAGGCATAAAAAACATTTCATTTTTATCTTAATCATTATTATGATCATTATTAACGGTATAAGAAGTTTTAGAAAATTATTTATCAAAATCCGTAATTACTAAAAATAAGGTAAAATGCATAAATAAACATTAATATATTATGGTTAGGTTAAAATTAATCTAAATTAAATTAAAAGTTAATTACGAAATTACGTGTATGCAGTAAAAAGTTTATTTAAATAAAAATAATATTTCTTAATTCTGATAAAAAATAAAATTATAAGACTCGAGTTTACGCTAAATTAATTAAGTCTAAAAGTTTATGATGTGTATAAATAATTATATTAAATATGTGTTATAATAAAAAATAATTTCAAATTTATGATTTAATAAATTTAGATTATATTCATTAAATAAAGTTTAACAGAATTATATTCTAAACATTATTTATAAATGTTTTCCATTAAAAAATACAGTAAAACATAGATATAGTAAATGTTATGATTGTAAAATATTTTTTATAATAAAAACTTATTTATATATTAAAAATTTCTTTTCCCATAACCAGCATATATTGTAGCTTCACTTTTGTGAATATTTTATTATTTGGTTCAATATATAGATTAATTAACTATTTTAATTACGAATTTAACAGATTAATCCGAAATAAATATGAAATTACAAAATAAAAGCAGCCAAAAGTATAACTCGGTTTTTAGGGGACATGAATATTGTGTTGAAAAGTTTAGGTTCAAACCCCAATCATTCAAACTTTTTAAGCTGCCTATGAGTCTGGATTCTGAAGTACTTTATTAGAAACCCGTCAGAAAATAAATGCATTTTCCGCTCTCAGCGACATTAAGATGTCACAGTGTAGATGTACTCAAACCCTATGCATTCAGTCAACGGCGGCAAACATTACAAAATATATTTCTTTTAGACTTTTGCCTTAAAATACACAATAAATTTAGTTCGGTATCTGAAAATTATTGCATATTTCATATTTTTGTGTTCATTAAACAAATGTTAAAGTCTTATAATTGACAATATAGAAAATTTCTATATTGTCACAAACATTAAAATCATTTGAATACAGCAAAATTAATTATATAATGTTGAATATATGCTATACATATATGCTTTCTGGGCGTAAATCACTCCGTGTTTGTACTGTGGAATGAAAAAACTAGAATTCGAAAAAATAATGCCTACAATAAAATCAAGCCATAGTTAATTTTGTTTTATAACTCATTTAATAAACAATTATGACCATAAATTATCACTAACATCTAATTATACTGCAGCTGTATTTTATTATTTCACTTAAATGCATTAAAGGCATTGTGTTTATGCCTCACATTACTTACTTTAATGGTGTTATTTCTAACTGTTGGCAGATTTAACAACACTATTCAAATATATTCAAATAATATACTTAGTTATCAATATTTCAAATGTGTAAATGCCTATTATTTATAATAAAATTTTTCAAAGATTCAACAAAATTTTAAAATATTAGCTAAGCTTTTTGATTGTGAATTTTTTAATTTCATATATTTTTAAAAAATCTTAAATGGTTTTCAGATTAATCTGTATTACTTTAAAATGTGCCATTTGCAAATAATTATAAGTAGTTAGTACTATTATTTGAATGTTTTGTTTCTGTAATTTTTTCTTTAGATTTTATTATATTTAACTAGAGTGACAAAACGTCCCGATTATCGAGGGATTCTCCCTATTTCTAATTCCCTGTCCCGACAAGTGTTACATCGAGACAATATAACGACCCGATAAAAAATAAAAATTGAGAAAATTTAATTCAATTTAAATTTAAAATTTTCAGTGTCCCTTATTGTCCCGTTTTTTAACAACTTTTTAGAAAAAATGTCCATAATTTTGAAAATTTTATTTTGTCGCTCTATGTTTAACATTAATTTTAAATATTTAAATTAATTGTAAATTAATGTAGTTCCACATCAAATTAACTGAGAATTATTATTAATAAAAGTAATTTTAAGAAAAACTCAAGGAATTTATACTCTAATAAATTTTTCTCAGAATGCTCTAAGACTTACCTGGTTTTGAACATTAAAGAATTACATATTATAGAAGCGGGTTTTATCATTTTGTGCGTATTCGTTGATAATCAGACAAACTATTTTTAAAACATTCATTTCGTAATAATTTGCAATTCATTCATTATAAAACACAGTACGAACTTATTGTGCAATTGATTAATTGCCGGAAATTAAATTAACATCTTTTAAAACACAGTATATTCAAATAATTAATGTAACATTAAATTAGACTTTTATAAATTACACCAAACGTACAAATTATTAATAGTTTCTATCATTGCAAACAAAATTCATTCGAATTGAATTGAATTATTTTTCAAGAGTTAAAAATGCAAGAGTATAAAAATTTGTAGTGAAATTTGCTGTATTAATCATAATAATAATACTGTTATAGCGAACTGCAAAATTTGCATAGACGTAAACAGTTAGGCAGCCATTAATCAACTCAAGCAAAAAAACATAAATGAATACAATGTTCAGCAATAATTAATGCGCAAAAGTTGAGTCTAATTAAATCTAAAATGAGAATCGAAAAAGTTTTACAAAAAGTCTAATTACGAAACGCTGACATTTAAAAATACAGGATAATAACTAAACTGAAGCGATGCAGAAATTTATTATTAGAATGAGAGAGAAAAAATAATTTTTTTATCTTTTAGACATCAGATCGATAGCTAAATATGATGCTATGTATTCAGAAACTAAAATTAGTTTTTATTTTTGTTATTCCATTGTATTTAGTGGTAAAAATCACAATTGTGTGCCACTATTAGAGATTACTGGTCTCTAATGACGGGACAAAAATGAGAATAAGAGTAATACAGACCTCTCTTATCGGCGTGAAAGCTATCTCTGGCGGCGATTCTCTCCACTTGTGCTACTAATGTGGTTCGAGGGAGGATTGACGTGTCGACGTTAATGCGGTCCACAGCCAACCGAAACAACATCTCCTGCGAGGTTTCATTATCGCCAAACAGTCCGCCTTTTAATAATAGAAAAAATTATTATTGTGTGCTTCGTTTCAATACAGTTCTATTAAGTTAGATATTGATTAAATAACTTTATTAATTAACTCTTGTCATAACTTTGTAAACTATTGTGAGTTGATTTTACGATAGCTATCATATCAGTCTCATATCTATATTATTAGTCGTAATGCAAGTTATTTGGGAAGACATTCACATTGAATAAGATTAGATATTTTATATTCAAGAATCAAAATATAATGCCGTCATATTATATTAAGTTATGCTCAACAAAATTGATTTTTTTTTCGTGAAATCGATATTTTCGACATAAAGAATAAATTTATCGCTCTGTCAATCATTTATTATGTGAACAGTGTTTGACATTTTGATAGATTCTTGAAAATTATCTCTAGTCTGTCAATATTTGAATAACAGATTTCATTTAAAACAATGCTTAACTTAAACTTTATATTTGCGATATAAGTTCATACGTGTATGCATTAATGATTTTACGACATCAATAACTGCTTAATGGTAGCATTATTTGAGTCCTACGACAAACAAATTTTAACAACATTTAAGGCAAGAATAACTCAAATGTAAGAGATATTGAAATTTACGAAAACAAATATTAAACAAATATTACCATTTCTTAGCGTTTCTTCCGATCAGTTATTCGTTAATAACACATTTGCTTTCACTCAATTTAGTAACTCTAAAATCTATTCGTAATCATTATTTTAATTGCGAAATATATACAAATGTGGTTAACTTGTGGTTAATTTATATTTAACTAATAGTTAACTTAGAGATGACTCTCGCGGTAATCAATTGTTTATGTTTGCGTTAATTAATGAGTTCTCAAATTATACATACATTGCGTAACGATTGCCATAAATAGCGCATTGGGCTCTATTTCTTTCAATTATAAAACTTTTAATCGCGACTATTTATTTCAAATTTAATTTTTAAAATAATTAATTTTTAATAATGCTCGTCAAAATCGATATTAACTGATAATATAGCACTATAAAACAAAAATACGATTCGCCCGTCTAATTATATAGAAGAGTTTGTAAACTGTTAAATCGAAATAAAATTTTAGTTTTCCTAACTTTAGACACATAGAAATTATATGTTGATGCGATGAATGGTTTCAAAATCGTATTACATTTTTATTAGACTTGTCCTATAAATGGTATAAAATATTGGACCATAACTTATTTCCGAATTACTATGCATTCTGCTTACTATTGAATTATTTGAACGATATCTATCAACTTAAGTGCTCACAAAAAGTAAATTTTTTTGCTTGCGTTGAAAGCGATGCAAACATTATCCTAAAAGCATTACTAAACCTTAACAATAGACGGCAATTAAGTGCAGTTCCTCTTGTAAAGTATTGGCAAAAGATTACAAAAAGCCAAATATCATTACAGTCTTACCTATTTTGATAACGTTAGGTAATCCTATTGTGCTTCGACTGAGAAGTGTCAGCGATATCGTGGCCGCGTATATGCAAATGCAGTGATTGATGGCATGCATTACGTCTCAGTGATTAATTGTTTGGCTGTTAAAAATTATGGAAAAATCAACATTAATACATGTATGCAATAGAAATTTTCGAGATTTTTATCTACGAGTAAAATAAATAAAATTTTGTAATTGACGAAAATCAAACAAACGTAAAGCGAGCGCAAGCTTATAAAAATTTATCAAAAAATAAAACAAATGACTGAAAATAAATATCATTAATTTTATTGCTCAGGAAATTCGCAATTTATTTGATAATAAAAATTTACCAAAATTACACAAAATTAAGTTTAACTCTCAACTATCAAACAAACGCTATCATTTTAATTTAATTAGACTAACAAATATACTAAATCCATATTATTTATTCAAACAGATAGCAGACTCACCCGTGTTAGACATAGCAAAGTTGGCAAAGTTATTAAGAACGCAATATAATAAATTTACTTTTAGCGTATTTTTAACAAATAAATGTTTTATATGAACAAATAGTTGTAATGTTGCTATAATTCATATTAGTTAATAGTCTTGTTTAAAAGATAAAAATATCATCAACAATAGACTTGAATGATGTGAACTGCAATATCAAACTGTTTCAGCAAAATCCTCACTTTTATCCTTTACTCGTCTCGCTTTCAGCTACAGAATGATGTCAAACAGTTTTGCGATTATATACGCTCTCAGATCGCATGCGTTTTCAATTACTTATTTAAGAGCGCGCTTTCATCCAACCCAATAACGATTAGGTTCAGAATCTGTGTAGCAGTAAATTCTTTTACTTTAATATAATTTTGAAAATATTGAACTTAGAGTTTTGATTTGATTTAAATATTTATTTTTAGCTTTTATTGATCAATAAATTTGGAAAACTAAATATTACCCATACTTGATTTAAATATTTTTAAAAATTCTTTTTATAAATATTAAAATATCATTTAATAATAATTTTTAATAATTAGTTTGTAATCTTTGATCATTCTTATTATATTTTCTATACGTATGTAGTTTTTTTTATAACGCTTGATATTGAAATTGAATTTTATAGATTGATTTAAAATTACACATTTCATTCAGATAAACATCATAACAATTCTATAGTAAGTATTTCTTTAGACTCAATTATCAAATTTCTATACACTATTTGACCCAAAATAAAAAGACAATGAAACTAATAAAAATCAAATTGAAAATAACTATGTAATAAAAAGTTAAAATACAAATAATGTCCTTAAAATAATAATGGCAATCAATTTATGTTAGATTTTAATAGTTCCTTATACTATATGTTTATCACAGCACAAGTTAAATGCAATTTTCTCGACGCTTTTCAAATTTCAAAAATCTATATTTATTTATTTCTTATATTTTTCACTTGCTTTTTCTTTCAAAATTTAATTTAATTTTTCATATAAAAATTGTTCTTATAACACACGGCGATTTTATTTAACCTTAAAACAATTTTCCACAAGAGTTTTAACACTAAGAGAAAAATTGCACAAATATGTTATGAAACGTTTCGAATGGCAATAGTATTTTTACTTGTTTTTATCATTTGAGTGAATAGAGTTTGAATCGCTTTAAATTCATTAATCATTTCTTAATTGTAAAATTTGAAACTTCTATTCGAGTTATAACAACAATAAAGTTTACGCATTTAAGAAAAATATTTAAATTTTATTCAGTTCTTATGCTTTTAAAGCAAATGCATTATATTAACAAATTTAAGTTTAAATTATATTATGCCGTAAATTCAGCAAAAATACTTTAAATAGACTCAAAAACCGAGCAAATATTTAGCGCATAAATAACAAATATCAATAAAAATCAAATTAAAATAAAATAGCGTTTATGGCAAACAATCACTTCTAGAATGGTTTGCTAGCGAACGGAAGTATTTTACTGCTGTCGTCGGGATGAGTGACCAGAGGTGGCGGAGCTGTGGGCGAGTATGTCGATGGCTCGCCATATGGTGTGGCCAACGAGGTGTACGACGGAGCGGGCGATGACGGCAGAGCGGCTGAGGCCGAAGCGAATGGCAATATTCGACCGTCAGTCGTGTACGGCGGCGGCGATACCGACGGGAATATGACCGGACCGATCGGCTTGTCAATCGTGCAACCGATCTGATCGGTTGCCAACCCGGTCAGGGGTTGGCCAATCGGTACGCTTTGGTTGATATCATTTGTGGGAAGAAGCGGCTTATGAGTGACCTCATAAGGCGCCGGTTTTCTTATAGATCTATTGTTATAGTATTTATTGTCCTGTTCGTCGTACTGTTTCATTTTGAACGAACAGTAACAACACGCCA
The DNA here is from genome assembly GCA_034699355.1 of Microtritia minima. Taxonomy (NCBI): domain Eukaryota; kingdom Metazoa; phylum Arthropoda; class Arachnida; order Sarcoptiformes; family Euphthiracaridae; genus Microtritia; species Microtritia minima. The sequence goes on along the minus strand of JAQIYA010000052.1, from coordinate 17,819 downwards.
GTATTATGATAATAACTGCAACGATAACGATAACCACTTTAAGAATGTCTACCTCTTCACGATAGCCGGAAGAGCCAGAACCAGAACCAGAACCATAAGAGCCGTGGTATATGATAAACCATGAGCGACCCGAACTTGAACCCGACTGTCTGCCGTGACTTCTACCTCCTCCTCTACCTCCGCCTCTGCCACCGCCACCACCTCTTCCTCCTAACGAAAAGTCATTTATTAGTAAATACAATGTAAATATACATAGATATCTAAAGACAGTAAAGTCAATTATAGTGCAAACTCAGTTCAACTGACTTTTAGGGTCCTTTAGGATACAGAACTTGTTTTAACATTGAAATAAGAATTTAAAATATTTATTTGAATTTAAGACAATTATTGGTGAGATTTATTAACATAAATCGCACAAAAATTGAAAAAATAATAAAGTAATTAAATATTATTGAAGAAAATAAATTAATCACGCTTAGAATAAAAGAGATTAAAGACAATAGTGACTACTATTATGTGCAGATTTTTATAACTTTGATTATATTGAAGATTTATAAACTATTATTTATAAACTATTAATATAACTTTCGGGTTTAATACAATTGATGTATTGCTCACTGAACAAGTGATTATCGAGTTTAAACAATTTAAATAACTAATTGTTTAATTTAAGTAATTTTATAATTTAATTAACAACTTACTAACTAATAATTAAAAATTTTTAATAATTATCTTCGATTAAATCCATGGATGAGAATTTTATATAAAGACTAATACATGTATTAAATTATGTCTTTTCATCAATGATTCAATGGATTCAAAGGCATCACTAGACATCAGAAAATATTTACAATCATTTGTATCATTTGTGAATTTAAAACAAATATAAATTTAATGATAAAATAATGATTTAATAGAAATCAGTAATTTCTATTAAATCTTCTAAAAACATCAAATAATTTAGAATTTATAAATTTGAAAAATTCCTAAGTTAGTACCGAAAACTGCAAAAATTTCCAAAAAAAAAAAAATTTCGTGAACATCACTGGTCATCGACGCTCAAACCTTAGAATAAAACTCAATACTTTTTTGGTTCGAGGATATTACTATTAGTAGTATTAAATTCTATAGACAATCAATAAAAACAATAAAAAAGAGCAACAAAAAATTAATAGCTTTGAGTTAATGACATATAATCTTAAAAAAATTAGGCATTTTCATAGTTTACTAAATCGCGCCATAAATTCGATTATTTAATTATTAAATCAAATATTGTTTATATTTAGTAAAGGTTAAGGAAATGATTCAAATATCAAGGGCGAGCTAAAAGTGTGCCTGTGATGCATCAATTCAGTGAATACGCTATTATGGATGCGGGAGTACTGATAGAGTACAGCACGAAAGGAATGTGTCGACCGATGGCGGTCACAGAATTGTTAAGAGAGTCCGCTTCAGAGTTACCTTTCAGAGTTATATTTCAGATCATCGCTACATTTAAAAGGAAATTTTCGAAATAAGAAAACCTCAAACATCGGGGAATAATATGCTTTATTTTGATGTGATTAAAACAGGAGAAACTATCAAAAACAGTTGTCTAATTACCCCCTTTATGACTGTAGTAGACTTTCGGTTCGCACTTTTTCGAGTATTGATTCCATTCGAGCAAATCATCGCAACCCGTATCGTTCAGGTGTCGGCATCGGTGGAGCGTCAGGTCGTACTCGAACTGCGAATCGCAGCCACACTTTCGGTCGCAAATCGAGTTCTCGCCCCAACACTGTTCGCTGCGATTACAGGCGTGTCCGTAGCCGAGCCGCGGCACACACGCGCGCCTGTGCTCGGCCTCGTAATAGTAGCCATCCGTGCACTGACACGACCAGCGATCCAAACTTGAATCCAAAGCAAAACATCCGGAATTGACATCACTGTATGCGCACTGAAACGTCGCGACGCACTCGTGACCAATGAGTGCCGCTTTCAGACACACTCCGTATGGCAGCACAACGGGATAATCGTGTCGACACCGGCATTGGCCGTCCACGCACTGCGAGCCGACCGAGTCTTCGCAACCGCTGGCGAACCTTAAATAATCACATTCTTTGTTATACTCGTGCGAGTTGTTAGCTATTGATGAGCGACAGCAAAATAACATTAAATTCAACTTAATTATAGTCAACAGTATTGTCTGACTTTTCATATTAACAAAATATTTACACTTTAACCATACAATCATAATTGACGGCTGGTGTCAATCATGTTTACAAATATAAGTTGGAAACGAGTTTTTGAATATTCTATGAGTGCGAGTGAAAAACATGGCTATAAGAATGGCAGAGTATAGCGCAGACTAAATGTCAATAAGTGGGTGTTGTCTTCGCTTGTGTTCACTTGTCTTGTATTCAATAAATGTCTTTTTTCTCAATTATCCATTTGTATCTATTTTAATAACAATGGTTTCCTAATCATAAACTTAATCATTTAAGTTATAAAATTAATATCTATAAATACGATGTTATAAAGCCTAATCCAATATGCTTTATAAAATTATTTTAATAGAAAAATAATATAATTATTGAAGTTTAAAAGTTATATTTTAAGTAAACACAATTTGTGTTTACTTAAAACTAGTGTAATTAGTTTATAGTGAGCATTAAAAATATTAATCGGAATTCCAATTCGGTCAGACCGTAAAATTCTAATGTTATTTCAAAAACCGGTGATCTAATTCGCTCAAATAAAAATAATTAAAAATTAAGTTGAAATTTTTTCAAATAACTTGAATCGTTATTTAAACGCAACTCGTTATTGAAATTATGAAATAAATGTGTTGCATGAAATAAATATGATGTTATATAAAAAAATTATGACTATTTTTTAAAAGTTTTATATTATATTTAATGTATTTATGATTCTTTATTCAAATAATTTAGTTTTAAATTTCAAAATTGGAATTTTTCGGATCGTTAAAATTTAGATAAACATCAAGTTTACAGTCAAATTCGGTAAGTTATTTAATCTAACCGGAAAGGAATTTTATAAACCGGCGGTCATATTCGGTTAAATACTGCTTAAAAATATATGATGTTCGCAACCAAGTGTTAAAAACAAACATTTATTTGAACTCAGTAAATATTGTATTGATTTGTAAAAATTTGAAAAATTTAAATAAATAAACGAACTTTTGTTGCTCGTCTGCAAAGTTCAATGACGACTATGATTGAAGTCAAATAAACCATTTTAGCCGCGTATGAATTAATGCAATAAACAACTTATTGATTTTATTCTATAATAATACTTTAAAAACTATATATCTATTTATGTTAAAATGAATATAAAATTTAATAATATGAACATTTTTATTCTGTGTTATATTTCTGTTAATTTGGTAAATTTTATGAGTATGTTTGACATGTTTTTTTTGTCCAAAACAAGTTATTAAATAATAGATTTAAACTTTGGGGCATAAAAATAATTTTGTGTTATTTTACTTTGAATTTATAGTCTGTATACCAGCAGAGATATGCTTTTTCGACACGCACTGTACAACTTTTTGCCAAAATTATGGCTACAATCGGGGTCTTTGTCAAAATCGATGGTCACAATTAACGCTTAATAAATATATGAGATATTGTAGCTGTTATGGCTGTGATCAACTAAAGTGTATGGCTTATTGTCATCAAAAGATGCTCAAATATAGCGGCTGCATGTGTTTCAATTTGCTTATTCCGAGCGGTCCTGTTGTTGAGAACATACTGCATAAAAATCAATGGACAGAATGCGCCGATCAAAGAATGTCGTGTCAGTGCGGCGTTTAAATTAATTTTATTATTTGCATATTTTGATTAAAGTTTTAATTAAAGTTTTTGATGATTTGATTTGGTTTTGATATCATTTCAAACTTTACTTTTCTAGTTTGTGAAATTCTGAAATATACTATGAATAGTGATTTTTAATTTATTAAAATTTTAAAACTATGTAATTATAACTTTTGTATTTTTTTCAATTGCATATCAATAAAATATTAATTTAAATTTTGTACATTTTATATTTTTAAATATATGTAACAATAATAAAACTACAAAATATATTTAGTTTATATTTACGCAATAAGTTATAATATTAATAATAATTTATTATAAGCTTATCAATTAATCATTAACACATTATATTGCAATAATTATTGTAATTTTTAGAATAGTTAACGGAAACGGAATTTCCTTTTAGTATTATTAGTAAAATTATGATGTGATAAACATTATTTTCGGATTAAAATTTATTTTAATACAATATTTTTGTTCTTAGTTTTTGCCATAGGCTTTAATAAAAAATAGTAGTAAAGAATTATTTAATTATAAATTCCTAAATATGATTATTTATAAAACAATTAACAAACCACTAAATTTAATTAAAATTAAATTATTAATTCATTTTTATGATCATTTGAATTTTATTTAAGCTTAAAATGTTTGAATACTTTTAAAACTTCAGCAAGTTTTCAAAGTTTTATTATTAAACATAGAGAAAATTATATAAATTTTGGAAAAATAAAAGCTATTCATTCTGTATAAAATTGTTTAGATTTAGAAATTTAAAAACATTATGTAAAAATCAAAAGATATCTTTAATAATGGATAAAAATTCGAAACTCTTGTTTTTGTAACATCACTTCCTTTAACTTGAAAAGAGTGTATTATTTATAAATTACATTATAAACTGTTAGCAAATTCAAGTGATCAACGAGTTTGAGCACAGTGTGAGCACTCGTTGAGCCCTAACTCGTCAGCTGTGCATGCGTTAGAGAACGGGTAGTCATGGAAACATTTCATCATATATTATATACGATACGCCTATTGTTGTACTCATACGACACCGGATTGCAGTCAATCGCATAACAAAGCGCTAATAATTATTGTTGTCATCCTTTAATGCCACTTGTTTTGCATTTAATGATCGCCATCGACAACAATAGCGCACGACTAGAACTCGCGCTCCAAAGCATTACTATTTATTTGAATTTATTATCATTGAAATTGTTATAACAAAACGGTTATCATTTATGCGAAGATAGCGATAAAGCATAACAAACAAAAGCCATGCATTTCGATAAGACGGACACCGATAAGAGCCGTGATATCGATGACCCAAACAAAGTGGTACTTCTGGAGCGCAATGACTCGCTAACAGTGACCGATCGCATATCAGTTTCTTGGCATAACTTAGACGTCTATGGAAACAAAACTTCCAAAACTAAGCGATTCTTTAAGAATCTTTTCAAGAAGAATATCGAACCACCCGTTCATATCGTTAAGAATGGTTTGTATATTATGCACGAGAATTTCTATTTTTTTTAAATTTATAAAAAAATGTTTTACAAGTTATTAAACCAATGAATTGTTTTTACTGTACTAATGATTGATTTGTTTGCAGTTTCAGGTCAGATCGAAAGCGGCAAAACTTTGGCTCTTATGGGCGCGAGGTATCCATTCTTAGCATTCTTAGCATTAATTTAATTACTAATTTTTCAATCAATACGATTGAATTTTATGCGTGTAAATGAAATGAGTTTAAATTTGTTTGAATAGTGGCGCCGGAAAGACAACACTACTTAATGTGCTGACGGGTAGAAATTTATCGGACGTGCGAGTCGATGGTGTGGTGAAACTGAACGGCAAAGTGGCGGACATCAACTCTATCACTGCTCTCTCCGCTTATGTACAGCAGGACGACTTGTTTATCGGCACTTTGACTGTTCGCGAGCATTTGCTCTTTCAGGTAACAAATATTGTCTTTTTGATTATGGCATTCAAAAAAGGTTTCTTAAAACTAGTCACTCGTTCGTATGGATCAAAATATTACGAAGAAAGAGCGCATCCAGCGTATCAATCAAGTCATCAAAGATGTAATGTTATTTTTAAAAAACTTTATAATATAATTGGCTTATTTTATGCTCTTTTTATTTTAGTTGGGTCTGAAGAAATGTTCAAACACTAGAATCGGTACTCCCGGTTCGTTGAAGGGTATATCCGGTGGCGAAATGAAAAGACTGGCATTTGCTTCTGAGGTACTATTTTATATGATATCAATTAATTATTTTTTAATCTTTTCAAATAGCATTAGAATATTTTTAATTTTGAAATATTATATTCACAGGTCTTAACCAATCCGTCTATTATGTTCTGTGATGAGCCAACCTCTGGTTTGGATGCGTTTATGGCGCAGAGTGTCGTTAGTGTGCTAAAAACAATGGCATCTCAGGGACGAACAATCATATCAACGATACATCAGCCATCTTCTGAAGTGTTTGCTATGTTTGACTATTTATTGCTATTAGCTAACGGACGAGTTGCTTATTTGGGAAAATTAAGTAATAATCACAAAGATTTCGTTTCTCTAATTAATATTTAATGTGAATTACTTTTAGGCGAAGCTGTTATATTTTTTTCTAGTCTTCATATGAATTGTCCAACCAATTACAATCCCGCCGATTTCTACATTTACGAATTAGCGATAGCGCCAGGAAAGGAGAAGGAGTGCAAGAAAAAAGTTGATGTAATTCACTTATTAAATGTTATAAGTTTATACTAAACTATTTGTAATGAACATTTCTCTTTATTAGCGTATCTGTGATGAATATCTTAAGTCATCTTTTGCTAGAGAATCGATGCCTCCACACAATGAGGAGAAAAAAAGTTCATTTGTTAGCGTTTGGAATCCTCTAAAGTTTAATCAAAAATCTCGCTATAAAGCGAATTGTTGGCGACAGTTCATAGCTTTACTTTGGCGCTCATTTCTTATTGTTATCCGAGAGCCGATGATTACTAGCGTTAGATTGATTCAGACTCTGGTATGAAATAATTCCATACTGTAATTAATTTACTAAAATAATAGCACTTTCTTAGGCCGTTGCCCTTATTCTTGGTATCATTTATTGGGACCAAGAATATGATCAGAAAGGCGTTCAGAACATTAATGGAGCAATATTTTTATTGCTGACGAATATGACATTTCAAAATGCTTTTGCCGTTATAAATGTGAGAAATAATTTAATTGATTAATTTTTAATAACGAAAAAATAATTGTTTTAGACATTCTGTCTAGAAGTGCCAATATTTTTGAGAGAACACAATAATGGCATGTATAGAGTGGACACATATTTTTTTTCCAAAATGCTGGCAGAGGTATGGCTCACGTTTAAGATTAATGGCTTGCAATACTTTTTTTTTATGATTTAATCATTTATTTATACTTTACAGATGCCTGTATTCATAGCGGTGCCCTTAGTCTTTGTGTCAGTTTATTATTTTATGATCGGATTAAATAACTCATTCGAGGCTTTCATAGTTTGCGCCGCAATATCCACACTTGTCGGCAATGTTGCCGCTTCTTTCGGTGAGATTGTTTTTTCAAATAAACATTTGTTCAACGTATCAATTATGTTAGCAATAGTGTAACGAATATGTAATTTTAATTTTTATATATTAAGGTTATATGTTATCGGCAGCGAGCAGTTCCGTAACGATGGCACTCTCTATTGGACCGCCACTTATGATACCGTTATTGCTATTCGGAGGCTTTTTCCTTAACAATGCGTAAGAACTTTGATTAGACATACCTGTGTATTTTCATTAGCTTCACTTGATTTATCATTGTTTCAAGTTCTGTGCCCATCTATTTCATTTGGTTAAAATATTTTTCATGGTTTTACTACGGAAATGAAGCGCTTATGATTAATCAATGGCAAGATATTGAGGATATTAAATGCGAGTCAAGCAGCGACGGAAATGCCACACAAGAGCGATGTCTAAAAAATGGACAAATGGTTCTTCAAATGCTTAGTTTTAATGAAAATAATCTAAATAGAGATATATTATTATTGATAGCGTTACTATTATTTTATAGATTTTTAGCTTATATCGCTCTCTTAATCAAAGCTAGAAAGCGTTAGTGATATTTGTTGTCAAACATATCTGTCATATAATTTATTAATTATTTATTATATATATAATATTAGTTATATACTCTGTTTATTAATTTATTATTTATGTTTAAATAAAATTATAATGCATTATTAATACTTTTTATTAAATTATTACTATATATCATTAGTAAAATAGTTTAATAGTTTGATAGTTTGATAGTTTGATAGTTTACAGTTTAATGTCAAATTGATTGAATGTTATTGATTTAATGAATTAGTTTATTGATGCTCATCCATGACAAGTGAATGCCAAAGTTCATCACATGACTTACCAAAACATATTATTCAGAGGATGTTTTTATATTTGTTATCAATAAAACGGGGCTTTTCTTGTTATTAAACTTCGTTGAAAGCGTTAAAATTGCTCTTATTTTATTGTCACAGATGGGCCCCAATCACTAATTTTTTATTTGTATTAAAACAATTGATTAATTGAGTCAATAGGTATATCTACTGTCTGTTTACTTAAATTCTGATGTAATTTCAATAATAAATCAGTATATGATTTATGTTATTACGATTTACTTATCTGAGAGTACTAGAGCTAATCTAATGATAAATTAATTGAGAGCAAAGTAATCAAAAACAAAATAACAATTGATTTTACTAATGTAATACTAAGTATTTTTGCTACTCATATCATTTGCATAACTCTGTAATTTTCAATAACAAAATAGATTTTGCCTGTTTATTATAACTGAATAACAAATTGCGAATTATTTTTTAAAAATGATAAATAGTATAACAAGCAAGATTTATTTCATGCTTATTTTTTAATTGAGTCTAATTTATTGAAAAGTAAAATCTTTAAATTAGAGTTATTATTAATTGCTTATTTTGCTTTTTCTGTAAAAGGATTAGATTTTTTCTATAATTAAATAATAATATTTATTACTTATTAGATTAATAATAGTTAAATAAAAGTTAATGAGTATTTTAATTTTAAGGATAAAAATGAAACGAAATTTTGAAGTTTTTTAATCTAAAGCTGGAATTTACTTATATAATTAAATTTCATAATAAACTGTATCAATAAATTTGTTATATAAATACCTAGCTATTTACTTTTTTGAAAAATAATTGATTTTATTTCCTTAAGTTGATATCAAATAGATATAAATGTACAAAGTTTGAGAAAAATTGTAATTTACTTATCGAAAAAGAATACAGTAGTATTATGACTAACGAAAGTAAGTAACAAAATAATAATTTGATAAAAAACAGTTTTTAGATAAATACAATTATATTTACTGATATAATGTGAGTATTATGTTTGTAATTTCTTTTTGAGTGCTTATGTAATTGATAATGAAAACAAGAAGATTAAAATCAAATATGACGACTAAAAATATAGAATACAAATAAATCTCAGCATTAATTTAATATTCTTATTGATAAGTTTAAGTATCTTTGCCTTATTTACAATTCTACTTGTCTTATTTTAACGTCAACAATCATATGCTAAATGAAAGCATTTGTTTGTTCAACTAATAATATATTTTTAAGAAAGGACTAATTAAATATCATAATATTTATAGAATATATGATATAAATTAATTAGCGATGGGAAGGTTAGAGTTGATTTTGTGTTCAACTATACCTCAGTCAAGAAGTTAATAAATTTAAATGATTTGAAAAATTAGACCAATAACTTTTCTTAAAGTTATGTAACTTTACTTAAAATTTTATACAGGAAAACCATGAATCAAACTCGTCTCTCTCTCTCTCTCTCTCTCTCTCTCTCTCTCTCATCACATTCACATGAATGTGTGTATTAGACATTGAAAAATTTTAAGAAATGTCATCCCATCCCGTTCCATAAAAAAGTGACAATAATTTTGTCCAATCTATGAAAATTTTAGTAAATCCCATCCCAGCCCATAATTTTTATAAGCACTTATTATAAACAAGTGCTTTTGCCACTCACTGACAAAATAGTTATTCGTTGATCAACTATTGGAACAAAACTTTTAAAAAAGCTATTAAAATGATTATTTTGAGGGAAATGATTAAGATCTTTCAAACTTTTTAAGAAAATCACTGTTTTGAGATTGTCGAGCGAATGCACGAAAATCAATCATTGTTTGAAAGTATTGTATTACATTACATTTAAATATAATTGAAATAAAAGCATAAAAATTAAATTGGGATAATTGTGAAAAATACTAGAATCCCATCCCATCACGTAACGTCCCATTGGATCATTTTTCATTGTCTAGTGTGTATCAAAAACATGTCACTGACAGACAATGATAACATTTGATTTAATTTTCTAAGCTCTGCACTCGAAGTACGAATAGATAAAATTTGAGAGTCATATAAAATCAAGCTTTAGCTTAATAAATATCATTTTCAAATTGTGTTGTTAACTAAAGCTTACATCAAATAAAGAAACAAACTTACTCTACTTATTGATTAACTTGAAATTTAGTATTTATTACTAATTTATTATTTATACTTGTATAACAAGAATATAATGAAAGCTGTATTTACTGAGAAAACTTCATTATTAAAACAAAATGAGATCTTTCAACAAAATGGAAATTATTTGGCGACTAATAATTTTGAAGATAACCTAATTTCGGTAAGAATTATTTTCAATTAATATTTTTATATATTTCTTTACTTTTACTTAAAGTTAAACTAAAGTACTACTACTTAAAGTTAAAAAGTAATATTATAATTTGGTATAGTGTGGTATAAAGTATTACTTCCATTAAATTTCTTATTTATTAATCTATTTTAATGTTTTATGGTTAATGATTGATATCCATTTTTGTTGACATCAGAGATTTAAATATTAACTGTCTGTTGTTCACAGAATGATTCCTTGTCTCCATCAAAATACGCCAATAACTTAATAATCGATAAGCATTAAGTAATTCATTTTAAAAAATAAAATATTAATTCAAATAAAATATTGGTTAATTTAATGATTAAATTTACAAATTTAAATATTTTAATGTTTTAAACTTAATAATGAGATATCATTTGATTTTTGATGTCATATATTATTAATAAACAAACCAGCTTTATATACACTGTATTAGATCATACATATAATGATGGGATAATTTTCATAATTGCCTTTAAAACACTAGCTTTTTAAGTTTTTATTTGTGCTTAAAAAGTGTATTAAATTTTACTTTTATTAAATTTCATTTTAAAATATTTATCATTATTACAATTATCATTCCAGTAATATTTTATCGGTAGCTTATTCTAGTATCATCAAAATTTCTTACTTTAAATATTTTTGACAGTATTTTGTTGTTTAACTTTCGGACACGTTTCTAATAATTCTATCTTATTTACACATTGTCCATCTTATATCTTACACTTTAGAACAAAGTGTAAAATTCAAATTTCAAAGTTGTTATCTGTCGCCTTAATTTCAGCATCAATTTCTTAAGCATAATTTTATATTTGTTTATATAGTATTGTCTAAATTTTTGAAATTTTTATATTATAGTATTACAATTATAAAATTTCTAAGAATCTTATATATAATATGGGCGCCTATAATTTTTATTTTTAAATGCAAACATTGCAATTTGACATTTTGTATACAGAAAAACTTTACATAATCAACTATTATGAAAATTTACATTTCTTTTTCAACAATTTAACAGTGAGTACACATAATTTGCTTTAAATTTTAGTTTGGTTCAAATCTAGTTGCTATACCGAAATTTTACTTTACCTATCTTATCGTTTTCATTGTTTCAAAATATGTGAGACAATTTTATAATTAGACAATAAAAAAAAGACAAAAGGATTCCGAACATCAAGTAAACAACTTGTAATAAATTTTGTTATTTGCATTTTTATTGGATGTTATGCTAAATGTTATAAGAACTTATGATATAATTAGATATTTGTATTTGATATTCTACAGCAAAATAATTTTTTTACAGATAATATTAATTATAGATTCATGTATAGATTCAATTGATAAGTTGTTTACTTTAAATTTCAAACAAATCTAAATAATCTGAAATTTTTTACAATCTGAAAAAAATACTCGAACAGATTCATGTACTGTATAGCCAACAAAAACCAACCTTAGTAACTAAATTTATCCCCAAATTTGATATTTTTAGTTAATCCAATGGAATTACATCAAAATAAATTAATCATAAGTATTTAGATTTTTTATAAGTTAAATATCTCAATAAATATACAATCTATAATTTTATTTGCAAAAAAATTGTCATTAAGATTGATTTTTAAAAAAATAATAGTATGAGGCTAATTATATAAAATTTATAATTTTTACGATATAATTAAATATTAATCTCTATCAAAATTTTAATTTTAAATTAAATCTAAAAATTTCACCCCACAAAAGGAACATTATTTTTTACATTTGTATTTTAAATATTTAGAAAAATTAATTATAAAGAAGAGTTAGAAAATATAATTTTTTTTGAATACTATATTTAAATATATATTATAATTTATATTATAAAATTATAATTAATCGACAAATTAATTACTCAATTATATTATTATTTTCCCAATAATTATATTTATAATGCAGAATTATGCGGATCCAAATAAATTCGATTCAATTCGTCGCAAATTGAGTTTTATGGCTGAACCGATTTCGATTGCTTGGCATAATATAAATGTTTACAGCAAACCATCAAAAAATAATTATTTAGGATTTAATAAAAAAGAAAAGCCATCTATGGTACACATTATTAAAAACGGTTCGTCTATTTTTTTAAATTAATCTTTAAAATTAACACTTATTATTAATATAAAAATTATAGCAATTACAATAAAATATATAAATTATAAAAAATTAAATATGATAAGCAAGCTGTGTCAGGCCTAAGAATTGGTACTTATGAGTGGTAGGATTGATAGGTTCAAATGCCCATATATGCACCATTCTTTGCTTAACATGTACTGGCCATCTGTCTGGAAATTGTTAACACTCATAGAATTGCCAGGTAAGTACAAAATGAGTTTGGCCTACAAGTGTTGACTCATGTAAAATTTTGATTCAACAACATGTTGGGTATATTTTTCTGATATTAATTCTTTAAAAATATCAAAAATATTTATAAAACTAATACAAGTAAGATATCAATAAAAATTAATATTTCAAAGGCTATACACTAACACTAATACAACATAACATAAACAGTAATATAATTAATAATTATACAATTTATTCTTATTTCTAAACAATATTTCCTGAAATACAGTTTTAAATTTCTAACTTTTAGTGTCTGGTAAAGTGGATTGTGGACAGCTTTTGGCGATTATGGGTTCGAGGTATGGATTGTGTTTTGGCTAATTTTACTCACTTATACATATTTTAGTAATAATAAATTGAGAATTAGTGCGATTTTGATGATTATTTGTTTTTTATGTTTAGATTAAGTTGAAAAATTTCAGAATTATTTTATTTAAAAATGAAATGATTATTTAAAAATATGAATTCATATTTTTCATTGAGCGTATAATTCAATGAAATAAAATAATACGTTCGAGTATTTTTTAAAAAACTTATGTGCGCCCAATACATGAGGTGCGGGTTATACATTTTTTTCAAAAATTACAATAAAAAAAATCTTGCAGTGTTAAAAACGTGTAAATGTTTGTAAACTTCAATTAACCACAAAAAATACGTCAATCATTGATTAAATACAGCAAATTGAGTAATAATAGTAAATTTTAATAAGAAATTGCAAAAATTACCGTTCAATGATTTAAGTATTAATCAATCGTTTCGACCATTGCATATTAAAATGTTAGGCGTTTAATTCAAATTGAGATAATAATTGCGAAAATAAATCGGCGAATCGACTAAATTAAACTAATATAAACTTATAAAGCATTGAATATCTCACTCAAATAAAAAAAGAAGTGCAAAGTGTTTATTATTATTATTTGACATTAATTACGTTCCATAAATAACGTTCTATCAATAATATAGTAAGAATGTTGTATGTTTCTGGTGATAAGAGTCAAATATTTCTCATGACTTTTAGAGATATTTTATACAGTATCAGAAAAATTTAAATGATTGTAATTGAATTATATTACAAACTAATGAGAATTTTAAAATTTACAATTTTATTTAAATCTTTGTTATTTTCCCACATTAGCCGCCATCAATATTTTGCTAAGATTTCTGTATCTTCTAATCTTTATCTTAAAGTTTTTAAAAAATCATTTTTATAAAAGTTAGAATTTTACATTTATATTTATGTGACTCCAGTATCAAAATCTCAATTTTTTGCGAATTATAAATAGGGTGCATATAGGATATAATGCAGATATAGCTTCATAAATTCAAAACCGAAATATAAAATAAAAATTACATGTTAACCGTTGTTTGTTCAAATAAATTTTTTAGCATAGCATTAATAGTTTGTGTTTAATAAGTTAAAATATTCATTTTAATTAATTGTATTATTTGTAATCAATTTGTTACACTACACCCCAATGTTGAATAGTGGTGCGGGAAAAACAACTCTTCTAAACGTTTTGACAGCTAGAAATCTATCTACGGTTGTGTGCAGTGGTGTGGTTCAGTTGAATGGCAAGAATGCCGACACAAACACTATAACATCATTGTCCGCTTATGTACAACAGGACGATCTGTTTATTAGTACGCTAACTGTGAGGGAACATCTTTTATTTCAGGTATTTTATTCAATCAATCGTCTATTATGTTCACATTGTGTTCAAACAAATATTACTTTATTAAGATATTTTTAAATGTTTGCTAATTTCTATTTGTTAGTCTTTAGTGCGATTGAATTCTCAAATAAGCAAAATGGATCGTAATTTAAGAATCGATCAGGTTATTAGAGAGGTGTGTATGGCTAAGCATTTTTATAATTTTAGTTAAGTAAATAAAAATAAACTTAAATATAAAAACTTTATAGTTGGGGCTTAGAAAGTGTGCGAACACTAGAATTGGTAATTCAGCGATTGGTGCCAAAGGTATATCTGGTGGAGAAATGAAAAGACTAGCGTTTGCTTCAGAGGTTAGCAGATCGACATAAAAAGAATTGAGACGATTTATTAAAAGTTGTGAATAATAGGTATTGACGAACCCTTCGATAATGTTCTGCGATGAGCCGACGTCAGGCCTGGACTCGTTTATGGCGCAGAGCGTGGTGTCAGTGCTGCGAGATATGGCAATGCAGGGCAGAACTGTTATCTGCACTATACATCAGCCGTCATCTGAAGTGTTTGCGATGTTTGATCAGTTGCTACTTCTGTCTGATGGAAGAGTTGCTTACATGGGAAAAGCAAGTAATTTGATGAGAGATGGCCCTAATTTTTGTTTGTTCTGCAAATAATGCAATCATTTTTCCTCTCAATAGACGAGGCTCTCACATATTTTAATAGTCTAGATTTGAAATGTCCCCCAAACTACAATCCCGCCGACTTTTACATTCAAGAATTGGCTATCATACCTGGCGATGAGTATAAATGCAAGAAAAAAATTAACGTAATATTTACATGCATTAATTATAATACCTGTAGATTCGTTATAATTAATTTCTGTTTATTCAAATAAAAATTATAGCAAATTTGCGATTTTTACTTAAACTCGGAATACGCGAAAGAGGTTATGCCCGAAATGAATGACCGTTTCGGCACCGATTCCTATTCGGCTATACATCCAGCGCTCAAACAGTCGCGCTATAAAGTGAACGCGTGGCGACAATTCACCGCACTATTGTGGCGATCATTTCTAACTGTTTTACGCGAACCAATGATCACGACTGTCAGAGTTCTTCAAACATTGGTAAATATTATATTAATTTAAACTTTTAATTTTGAAAAATTAAGTAAAATTTATTGTTTCAAAGTTTATTTCCGCAATTATTGGACTCGTGTATTGGGGACAAAATTACGACCAGAACGGCATAATGAATATAAACGGAGCCTTGTTTTTGCTGTTGACTAACATGTCTTTTGAAAATGCGTTTTCTGTCATAAATGTGAGAATAAATTATTGTCGAAAATACAGTTAATAAAGAATTAATTTTACCAACAATTTCTGTAATTTCTATACTATAATTTTAAATAGAAAAATTATTAGTCATGGAATAAGTAAATCAAAATATTAGTTATTACAAGAGCCAACTTTTTTCGGGAAATACCGAATTTAAAAACTTAAAGATATCGTAGGAAAACCTTTATATAGGAGTTGTTTTTACATTTAATACTTGCAAAATAAACATTTTATAAAATCCCGAATTTTGCTAAAATGAACAATTCTCCAGATTTTCCCGAAAATGTGTATTTTCCCGATTTTTCGAAATTTAAAAATTATTTAACAACTTATTATTTCCCCATTTTTTTATAATTTAGACTTTTTGTGGAGAAATGCCGATATTTCTTCGCGAGCATAATAACGGCATGTATAGAGTCGATGCTTATTTTATCGCTAAAATGCTAGCAGAGGTAAAATAATTTCAATTAATTAGTGATCATTTTATTAACTTTAATTTGGTTTCCTATATATGAAGACACCAACGTTGACATTAATACCGACACTGTTTGTTGCCGTTCAATACTATATGATTGGTTTGCAAAGCGATTTAGAATCGTTTTTGATTTGTTTGGTCGTCGCTTTGCTTATAACCAATTGTGCCGCATCTTTAGGTATTACAATCATTGTGTAATCGTTGAGTTAAAAAGTTTGATGTCTGCTAATTATTTTGTCAATTAGGATATTTGATATCATGCGCGAGCAGCTCTATAACAATGGCCCTCTCGGTCGCGCCGCCCATCTTAATACCATTATTATTGTTTGGTGGCTATTATCTTAATAACGAGTAAATTAATTTATACTTTTTATATACTAAATTTTAAACAAAATTATGAACTAACATATTTTTTCGTAATAAATAGTTCAATTCCTGATTATTTCCTTTGGCTTAAATATCTTTCGTGGTATTATTATGGAAACGAAGCGCTAATAATCAATCAATGGAGTTCCGTTACGAGCATTAGCTGTTTAGCTAACATCAAAAAGCAAGGCATTGGCATAATTGATAATTACAACACTTCGGATTATAATCAAACTAATTTCGGTCAATCAATGAGCTGCATGTCTAGCGGACAAATGGTCATACAAATGCTAAATTTTGATGAAAATAATTTCTTAAATGATTTTCTACTATTAATTGGTCTGATTATTGTCATCAGATTTTTTGCTTATATAGCGTTATTAATAAAATCTAAAAAACGATAAATAGAATTATTTATTTTAAATTAAAGCAATTATCATGTAATTAATAAGATTACAATTATTTTCACGTTTAATAATGTTATTAATCAACAATAATTAGATATGAATAAAAAGCGTTTTCAAAATGCAAATAATTGTGATTTATATTAATAAAGAGTAATTATTATTAAAACTTTCGAGTTATAGAAATTATATATTGATTTAATAATTTTGATTATCCTTTGATTATTTAGGATTTAAACTTCGCTCAACTAAAATAATTGAGGTTTATGTGTGATTTGTAATTCCTAAGCTTTCCTGTTGTGCGAGCGTTTGACTCGTTTCGCTCTTTTTTACTTTTATAGTTTAAAAGTATTGTTATAAAAGTGTTTTTACAAAAATATAAAAATATCATTAGATAAACAGAAAAAAATTAAAAAATAATCAATAAATAATCTATTAATTTATACTATATACAAATATATTATATATACAGTGCGCGAAATAATTTAACGAATTTTAGTTTTTTCTAAGTAAAACTTTTATCTATAGATATTTTATTAAAATTTTTAATAATAATTCTTCACTTTAGTGCCTATTAAATAAATTTTAAAAAGATTTAAAAAA
>JAQIYA010000051.1:0-35493 GCA_034699355.1 Microtritia minima | reverse complement strand
TGTCACGGCTGGGGCGCGAACCCACGAGTGCTCCCACTCATAGGCAACACCTTAACCATTACACCACTCTCGCCTCTCAAATTAATTATTTAATTATAAATATCAACGCAAAACATTCTTATAATAACATTTATTATTAAAGATCAATAGTTTTAGTTTAAAATTATTGAATTCAGTTTCTATAACTATTTTGCAATTTCATAATTTTTTTACCGAAAGAATTGTCGCGCAATCTCAAGAAATACTTAGCATCTTATTTAAGTAATGAAAAGCATCACTAACTTATTTGCCATATTTTTATTTCCATTTGGAAAACTAACTAAAGTTAATCAAATTGATTATTACTTAATTTACATAATTTTTCCAAATAATTTTCATTTTCAATGCTATTTTTGAAAACGCTTTTTTAGCTGATTTTGTTTTTAACAAAAGCTAGCTATGGGTTTGAGATGTCCTTCTGTCTGTTCGACCCTCCCGTTGAGAAGGAACCATAAATGGGACAAATTTAGTCTCATTTAAATAGTTTGAACGTGTCAGAGATATGATACTAATAATGCTTATTTATGCTGTTTAGCTTACTTCGGTTAGCTGTAAAGTATTGTTGAAATGTATTGTTAGAATATTTTATTTGAAAGTAATTTTAGGATTTTCATAGCAATTTCAATAGCTTAACAATAAATATTTTGCAATTATATTGTTTAAATTATCATATAATACATCATTTACAAAATTTACATTATGTATAAAAAAAATATTAAATATAATACAATATAGACAGCAATTTAACAATTATAAAGATTTTAAAAATAAAAAAAAATAGTATAAATGGTATAATACATTGTCATTAAATAGTTAATATAACTAATTTTCATAGTAATTCTATCTAAACTAACACGCATTGATTTTATTTATAAACTAAAGACAGTTTAAAAGAATTATGAAAACATTTTGTTAACGCATTCGTTACCATTTTAAGTTTTGCGAACTTAATCGTTATATAAAAATAAGATCGACTCAATTAATAAAATTACTGTAGAGTACTGTTCATATGTATCGCACATATTCAAAATCTCAATCCACTAAAATGTTATATAAGAAGATTATCTCTTAATCCTTTTTCTGTATCTCAAAACAGTATTTTGAAAGGAGCGCTACAAATGAATAGCATATATTGTAAAAGGCAAGAAAAATTACAGAGCAATTTCTTTTCAATTATTATTATATTTATAGATATTTATATACTTTTAAAAGTAGCTTAGGGTTAAAATTTTGAATTTTTGTAATTATTATTATAATTTTAGATAATCTTTATTATCAATAAGATTATCATAGCTAACGTGCGAGTGAAACAAGCAATTTAAGTATCATTATCTAATATTTATTGACATTTAAGTCGAATTTATAAAACTAAATAAATATTCAAATAAATACAAAATCGAAGATTGAAGAGCGAAAATTGATTGCAACATTGATTTGTATTACTTATGTTTTATATCGTATTAAAGATATTCGATTTAGCAAATGATATTCGATTTGACAAATGATTCCCTGACCGAAAAAAATGAAAGAAAAGAAAATGATAAAAAGTTTAACTAATTTTTAATAGACTTTGAATTTAATATCACTTTATATATTCTGAATACTATTATTAATAAAGTTAAAGCATAAAATCTTATGGAGAAACTGATTTATGACTCGTTTCGTTATGACTAAACCTAAAAAAAGTCTAAAAGTCTAGGCTTAGTGAAGACCACTTTAGATCATACGTTATATGAAATTATTTAATAAAAACAACATTATTTTTATTAGTTGGTCTAATGTCGAAACCATGAAATTTTAAACAAAACCATATAATAATAAATCAATAATTATTTTAGCCTTTATTTTTAAATTTTTTAAGCTTTAATCTTAAAAAATTTGCGAAATCGAAACCAGAGTCACGCATCTCTAATTTTCGCTCTCATAAGTCGAATAGCCTTTGATTTATATCGGCAGCCATTAATAATTTCAAACAAATTTAACAGACAATTATTACTTTCATAGCAATAAGCCTTAAATTATTAATTATGAATAATTCGCTTCACGAGAATAACTAATGCTAATTATTTTTTACTACTTCTATTATGCATATTTTTAATTTTTTATTTAATTAATATTTATTTTATAATTAAAGCAATAATTGTCTGTTAAATTTTTTTATAATTATTAATGACTAATAGAAGTAGTAAAAAGTAATTAGCATTAAACTAATTCAAAAATGAACATTTCGAGTCAATAAATGTTTTATAATACTATCGTTGAACAACTAAAATCTAGACACAAAGTATTCAACTTCAATGGAAAAGTTGAACAAAAATAGTGCACTTTAGTACGACTTCAATGCATGCCTTCGTTGGTCATTGTTTAGGAATAATTAGTGACTTACCCTAAATTTACGAATATAGCCCACTTGTATAGCTTATATTATAAATTAGACAATATTAAGAAGAGTTTCATGTATAGCCCGCACTATATCACGTGACAATTGTAAAACAATATTTAAACGTTGTGGTACTTATTTTGCACTTTGAAGCATTCAATACTGAATCGCACCAATTTGATGGCATTGAATAAATTATTAACGATTTATTAACAAAAATTTGATTAAATTAGAAATTTAGAAAAAAGTTTCATGTATTGCCCGCAAATCATTTTAAGTTTTCAAAAAATCCACTTATATCGGGCTTGCGGGCTATATTCGTAAATTTAGGGTATATTAAATACTATTGCTATACATTAATAAGTGATATTTATATACATGATATTCAATGTTAGGCATATCATAACAAATAGCATCCGTCAGAGGATGCGTCACAACTGCCGAGAGCTTATATAGTAATCGAGTGTATACTCTTACACATTGTTTTCCACGCATTTTATAATTAAAATATTTTATATTTTTATAAAATCAATTTTATAAAAACTGTTGCTGTTGCATCTTTCGACGTCTTTGCTTCGACCACATCTCGTGACAGTCTTGATCTTGTGGTAGTCTAAGCATAGCAAGTAAATTAAACATTAATAATTTGTTGGATTTGAATTTAAGGCGAGCATACTTAGGAGGAGAGATGTTGCTTATGTTGTTAAGCCAATCACAGTTAAATGCTTGTTCAGCGGTTATCCGTTTGGAAGGATCCAAACAAAGCATGGCGTCCAGTAAATCGAGCGCGAGCTTCGGCATACTGTGAACGAGTCAAACGTTTGTAAAATTGAAGCGCTCGATCAACGAAATGACGAGCAAACAACAACTTACTGTGAAAATTTCTCCTTAAGGTTTCGCGTGAATATTTTCTTAGGTCTAAAAGTGGCCCAATGGGGCAAATTAATTACCTATTTATAACATAATAAAATTAGAACAAGATAGTGATTGAGACGTGAACGCGACTAACAGTGGGCCAATTGGCCGGACATGGAGTGCCGCAAATGGTGGATATAGCTTCCAATTGTTGCGGTTCCGAACTCGCTTGAAATATTGGCTTTCCTTTGAATAATTCACCTAAAATACATCTGATAGGCAAACAACATATATATTTAAGGTTAGCAAAAGTTAGATTATCAAACATTAATCACAGCTCAATAAATACCCGCAACTCCACACGTCAATGGCTGGTCCGTAACGCTCTTCTCCGAGTAAGAGTTCTGGTGGTCTATACCAAAGTGTTATCACTTTATTAGTGTATGGTCTCATTTTGTCTTCAGCACTGAAGAGTCGCGCTAATCCGAAGTCTGCCAGTTTTATTTGACCCCTAATTAAACGTATATTTTTCTTATAATGAAGCCATAATTATAGATAACTAAAGCCATAACTAAAGCTTACTTGTTATTCATTAATATGTTCGAGCATTTAATATCCCGATGGAGAAAATTATTTTTATGACAATAATTTAAACCGTCTAAGAGTTGTCTCATGGTGTGAGCTATATTAGACTCGTTAAACTCGACTAAACCACTTTCTAATAGTCCCATTAAATCGTGATCCATGTATTCAAAGACTAAATAAAAGGCACCTTAAAAAAAAGAAATATTATTTTTTTTATTTTTCCAGATCAACAACTCTTGAAATACCTTTATCGCGTCGAAAATCTAACGCGTCTTGTTTATCAGTTACGATTTCTTTAAGGTTGACTATATTTGTATGATTTAATTGGCGAAGAATCTTAATCTCTCGCACCTATTTATAAATTTAATAATTATTAAAATAAATAAATATAAATTATAATATTTAGTAAACTTACAGCAGTGATGGGAAAGCCTTCCTTTTCGTTTTCTAAACGTACTTTTTTCAACGCAACGATACTGCAAATTAAAATATTACAGTCATTTTCATATGACAATAACTATATTTAACAAAAAAAAACCTAACCTATTCTCGGCGTCTCTGGCTTTATAGACCTGTCCATAAGTTCCTTCTCCTATTTGGCAAATAATATCAAACACGTCAACACAACGAGGCTCTTGTTGTAGTTGAGGCAAACGAGTTTTATGCAAGATTACTAAACGTTTGGGAGCCAATTGTTGACAGTTTGAATTCTCCTTAATTTCTTCCTCTTCCATCTCGACCGGCGATGTCGACGGAAGCGGCAAAGCTGTGAGTCGACTGCTGGCTGTGGTGTTGACGCGAATTTGCTGTTTGTGCGGCGAAGATATAACGGGCAGCGGTAACGAAGGCATTGTTGACATTTTGTTTGCGGCGAAAAAGCCGTTGTGCTGCGGACGCATCAGCTGTCCGTCGAACTCGAAAGTTTGATTTGGTACTGGCATTAGAGGCTTAACTGGAAGTGTGGGCTGCGATGAGGGAGTGCTGGTCAACGATGCGCCGCCGTCCACCTGACACTGGCTCATAGGTTGCGGCATCGCTTGCGGCGCGCTTTTCTTCTTGAACTTATGATGTTTCATCAGTTCTGCCGCAAAGCTTGAGGCCGCGAATTTGTTATTGTCTAATATCGTGGATGGATTGGAGCTTCGGCTGCGCGAACAGTCGTCGCGCGGAGATCTCGAGCGCAGTGGTGGCGATCGAGAATTTCGCGATCGCTTTGCTGGCGGTGTTCGCGACCGCGAACGCATGTGTCGCTGCTGTGGCGTGCGATCTCTGTCTCGAGACCGGCCCCGAACTGGCGATCGAGGAGAGTGCGAATATCTGGGCCTCTGCTGGGCTCGAGATCGCGGCCGTTCGCGCGACACGTACTTCGATCGAACATTCATCGGCGACAGTCTTTCGCGCGATCGCGTTCGATGCGGTGACCGCTCTCTCGATCGCAAATATCGTCTTTGTTTTGGAGATTTCGAGGGCTGTCTATAGTGCGGTAGCGTTTGCGGAGAACGGCTTCGAGACCTTCGCCGCTGTGACGGCGTCCACGATCGCGGTTGAGGTGAAACGGATCGCTTTCGGTGATGCGTCAGACGCGGCGATCGCGATCGAGATCTTCGCGATTTGTTGTCCGTATAAGGACAGGGATCGTCGTTTTCGCTCACGTCGTCGTACTCGACCAGTGGTTTAGAGCTCATAATCTTCGGCTTCGGCTCCAAGTCGTACTCGACCACTGGTTTTGAGCTCATAGTCTGCGCTTTCGGCTCTAATTCGTACTCAACGAGTGATTTAGAACTCATAGTTTTCGGTTTCGGCTCTAATTCGTACTCAACGAGAGGTTTAGAGCTCATAGTCTTAGGTTTCGGCTCTGATTCGTACTCAACGAGAGATTTAGAGCTCATAGTCTTAGGTTTCGGCTCTGATTCATACTCAACGAGTGGTTTAGAACTCAAAGTCTTAGGTTTCGGCTCTAATTCGTACTCAACGAGTGGTTTAGAGCTCATGATCTGCGGCTTCGGCTCGAAGTCGTGCTGATCGTCGAACTGACGACTGCGATGCCGGCGATGGCGAGAGCCGTGCTCTGCGGGAGCGGTCGAGTGCTTCTTATGTCGGCGTTTGCGGTGTTTGCGCTCCTTATGCTTATGCGAGTGATGTCGCCTGTGATGACGGCCGGTCTCGCGCGAGCCGTAACTCGCGTGACTCTCGTCCTCGCGCTCCTCAGTCTCGTCCTCGCGGTCCACAGTCTCGTCGTCGGGCTCTACAATCTCTCCCTCGCGATCCGCAGTCTCGTCGGTGGCGATCAGGTTTAGGTCGTCATCGCTGGACGACAGCGGCGAATACATAGTCGGGCCCATTACAGGCATTATCGGCTCTGTTGGCCACTAATAACACCACTAATCAGAGGAGTGTTGCGGCGAATGCGAGCGTCATTTAAGAGTTGCGTGCATCACATGTACTGCACTGTTGAGCACTGACAGTATGGCTGTTATGGCGAAGCGTTAAATAGCTGTTCGACTCTTGTGTAGTGTTATTTTGTTGGTGAAGAGCATAACGTACGTCACTAACAATGCGTGTGTCAACTCATAACTTTGCGAAATAACACTATTATAGCCCTAAATTATTGTTATTTATTGTTAAAATATTTGATTATGTTTAGTGCTCATCGTTTAAGGTTAGTAACAAATTTGCACCGTATTTGAGCGCACAATTATAAAATTGTTATACTGTTAACCGATTTGACCGAATTTGGCGAAAAATTGAGATTCACTCGAATTTAACATAACATAAAAATACAAAGCCTGACATTTAAAGGCATATGATATACAAAAAAAAATTGAAGATCTTTAAGTGTCAAATAAAATGGACTAAAAAAGAATAATCAAAATTTTATATTAATTTAGTACTAATATTAGGGTTAACTTATCGTCATTACATATGTTTTCAATACATAGTCAGGGGTGTGCACGCTCCGAAAGTCTAGGGGGGTCTCACTTATAGTTTGCCCAAATATTAAGGGGGGTCAAAACTCATCGGATTTGTGAGACAATTTTTTGGTATTTTTAGTCAAAAAAAAAATTTTTTTCGAAATTTTTTCAAAAATTCGTTTTTTTTGTCTTAAAACCTCAGCATATGTATAATGAATTTTGTCCAAAAATCATGGTGGAGTCAAAACTCATCGGTTTTGTGAGACAATTTTTTGAATATTTAGATAAAAATGAATTTTTTTCTAAATTTTTTTAAAAATTCATTTTTTTGTCTCAAAACCTAAACATATCTACAATGAAATTCGATTTTTCGAAAATTCTAGGGGGGTCTATACCCTAGCCAGACCCCCCCCCCCTGTGGACACCCCTGCATAGTTGTGCTCAAATAGTAATAGTTGGTTATTTTTTTAAAAATTTTATTTAATGTGTTGAAATGTCATCAAAAATTGTTAAATATTTTTTAATACCGATTTTGAGCGTCGAAATTTGAAAATAACTCTAAAATGTTCTGATCGAATATGACCTCCGATTTTATTTTATTATTTTTCAGCTGACAGTAAACGATGAGCACTGCTTATGTGTCAAGTAGTTATTTCTAGTTATAAACTTGCGGCTAATTCATACTCAGGTCATGATCTTTGACATGCCAGGGCTTAGGACCGAACTCGGAACGAGTGAAAGTAGTTTTTTAGTTAAACGCAATCCTCTGATAATAGATAATAGATCCTCATTAATATTTTCATTTTTATAAATATAAATTAAAAGTCAAAAATAAATTCGTCACGCCTTGGCCTCAGAAACCAAGCACTGCGACAGTGATGTGAATGCTTTATTTAGTGCAGTGATAAGCATAAGCTCAAAATTAATAGCTTGAGCTTAATCGTTATGGGGCTTCTATATTATTGAGATTAAGCTTGAGCTTCAAAGTGCTTCTCTATATTTTACAGAGTTTATGTGAATTACACAGAACTTGATTTTAATATTAATTATAATCATTAAACAACATGTGATTAAATAATATTGTCAACATTTATTCAAATTAAACACGTTATTGCTAAATGGTATGTAAGCTGTAATTATTGCGAAGTGATTAATTTAATAATTTCTTATTAATGTTATTTCACTATTTAAATAATACCCCAAAAATTAAAAATTAAAGTTCTTAATTTTTATAATTAATTTCTAGGGTATTATTAATATTGCAAAGTGATTATAATGGTTACATATTTTGTGCAATTTGTTTATATTATTTTCAGGCTATAATAGACCTCACATTACTCTACCTCAGAATAGTTTAATTTCATAAAATATTATATTCACTTTGCAATAATCAAACCATAATATGATCTGTTAATAATTTGTAGACAATTCTCCCAAATGTCAAACTTTGCACACAATTTTAAAAAATTAGTAACTCTTAAACCTCATAAGTTTTAATCAGTGTTATAATGATACTGATTATGGTAAGGAGTATGCCTTATGGTATGCCTTATCGAAATGTCTATCAATTCAATTATAAATACAACTTTCAGCAAAAAAGTAAGAAAAATATTTAATAAGTGATTATGCTGTTGATTGAGGTGTTTTAAAATGTGCTGAAAATACTATGAGTTTAAATACTATAAGTTTAAACAGTTAAAGTTATTCATTTTACCAATGAAGAAGTGCTGCTAATTAGCATCTGAAACGTCTAAATAATAAAAAAATATTAATATCTATCACTGATTGCGATTAACATTCGTTGGTATTTCTGAAGAAAAAAAGTAAGATTTTAAAATATGATACTTTAGAATACTGTAAACTGTAATACTGTATTAATAACAGAATTATGTTAAACCACAAGTTATACTTTGTTATAATATGAGAATACGTACAAAAGAAAATAGAAAATAAATCACACAGTCATTACAAATGTTAATTAAAGCACATTTCAATTTAATATTTAAATATTTCAATTCAATAACGTATAATAACGTATAATTCAATATTTAAGAAAAATCATAATTTCATAGAACTCTTTTCCAATTAATACATATACTTTTATAATTACTTTTAGTAAAACCAATTGTCAACGCAAAATGTAAAATGTTATCAATTAAGTTGGTCTTCTAAAAATAAGTTATATTCTCTAAATAATAAACAGTAAATGTCAAAATTACGAACAATCAATAATTCATCTAAAAATATTAGTAAACATAAACTTGTTCTCTTAGTATACTTATTTCGAAGTAAAGATTTAAAAATGTTATATATTTCGTTATATTTGATTACAAAAGAAAAAACAATTTGTTTAAAACTTAAAGAGTACACATTACATGGTCCACAATCAAACAACTTCTATAGAGTGACGAAGAGAAGAGAGAATAACGCAATGAGTCTATAAGGCAGTCCTCTCATCATAGACAACGACCGCTTCATTATCAACGAGAGTGTCGGTGTCCTTATGAGAATGGTTTGAGGGATTAGTTCCGCTCCGGTTTAAAGCGATTGCGGCCGCGCTGTCGTTTCGCATACGATTCTTACGTTTTTTACTAAAATTAACCTATAAATTCAGGTATAAATTTATCATGTTTTCGCACCAATTGCTCGTAAAACAAAAATAATAAACTATTAAGAGTCTTAAAAATTTTATACTTATAACAACTAGTTTTAACCTTAATTAATCCTTTCATATGAATTACGTAAAAATAAATTCAAATAAAAACTTTTGTCACTTCAATACTAGCATAAAATTGCATTTCAATACAATTAATATGCAAATGCTATGAAAATGTTCAAAAAATGATTCAATGATAATTCAAAAATGATTCAAACTATATTTCAAATATATTAAATGCAAAATAAATATTATTATTATTAAACATAACTTCTGAATTTGAAATTAGATGAATAAAATGTAATAAGAAAAATATATCACTTATTTAAACAAATACCTTAGCGTTTAGTTCTCCAATGTCGACATTATCTAAATTGTCAGCATTTCTTCTTTTGTTAGACTGATTCCACGGCAGACTTCGAGATTTCAACAAAGTAAGATCAGATTGATTGTGGTTATCGGAAACGTAAACATAACTTCGGTGGTGTTGATCAACACATTGGTTGGCGCAGAGATCCATAACACTGGAATAATCATTATTGACAGCCATTTGATCGGCAATGTTAATCATATACGTTTCGTTATGACACCCGAACGCACTATTAAGTGCTCGGTTTGTACGCTTAAGTGTCTGCGGCTTTATAACAGCTTGAGTATTGTTCTGCTCGGTTGTGACAAATTAGGATCAATAATTAAAATCTAAATAAAAGCCAATAAAATGAAAAATTCTTTAAAATCGTCACCTGATTGTTAGCATTTTCTCGGGTAAGCGGAGCTGAAATAGATCGGCGAATATTCGGGTCGACATTATCGTTGAAAACTCCTTTTTCGGAAATAATAATAAGCGAATCGGAATTATTCATAAACATATTCGAGTCACGACCGCAACTGCTATTTTTTTCACTGTCGCTGTTTAAGCCTAATTAAATAATAAATGCATATATTTAGTAATTAGCATCAATCAAATTGCGATTTAACCAATCGATAATCGAACAAATATTTTAGTTAAAATTAATACAGTTAGCACTCGATTTAGACATTCATGATTTTAGGCAATTGTTCGATTCAGGAAACAGAAATTTTTGCCCAAATTGAATCTCTATCCTTATAATGTAAAAAAATACTGATTTAGACAAATTCAAGTTAAGCAAAATTTCGGTTTAGGCAACGAAATTTTCTTATAACTTTATATAACTTCCATAGAAGTGTTTCGATTTAGGCAAATATTTCTTTGCAAACAATATGAAACTGTATTTACTTTATGCTGAACGACACAAACTCTATTTTAGACCCTTTTAGTTAATTATTTTTATTACTTTTGCCAAATTAAGAATCAATTAAATCATATATCAATCAATCATATAAATTTGGAAAAATGCTAATTTTGAGGAATATGTAAATGTGGATAATAGCGTAAATACATCTCAATAAATGGTAATAATCTTTTCAAATAACATTTCTCATATTATGATAGCAAACACCGAAATTCAATTTTTTCGAGTTCGAAGAAATTCAGGATAATATTTTTAATAATGTTTCTCAAATTTTTAATGTAATTTCGACGTTTAGTAAATATTGTTATCAGATTGAGAATATGGAAACTGGACATAAAGTTATTAATAATTTTGAAAAATTAATTTACGAAAACAAAATTAAAAATAAAAACTATCTAAAATTACTCAGTTTTATCTCAATAACTATGTGATTTAATTAATGTACTGATTATTTTTTTAAAACTATTTTAAATAAATATAAACATGATTTAAGCAAATTTCGATTTAGGAAAAGTATTTTCAAATCAGTTGCCTAAACCGAGTACTAACTGGTATTAATATTTATGTACAATAAATTTTTATAAAATATGTGTCCATTAATAAATTATAAATGACTATTAGATTTCACATAAATTGTTATTGTGCGAAAAAAAATTTCATAATAACATATATTATGAATATTAATATAGTCTCATATTTTCAAAAGCATGTCAATTAAAATTTCAATTCACACTCACTGTAACTACTCTTCTCTCGTTGAATACCAAACTGACAGCACTGCCATATTAAAGCTGCGACAAGAAATATGATTATCAATCCAATAGCACCTGAAAATAATGCATGTTTAATCATTTTTAAATTACTTAATGAGTTATTATATAATATATATTTTTAAAAAACCTAACAATTAAGTATATATAAAAAAATAGAAATTAGAGATTATTTAGAAATAAATTTCATTTTAGAAACAATTAAAATAAACGGGATTCGCATTCAATTTACTTTAAAAAATAAATAATATTTAAATTATACGAATAATTAGAAAACGATATATTGGTTGACAAGCAGTCATTATTGTAAATTTTCAAATTAAGTGCTAATTATTAGCGATAATATGCTGAACACCACTCATTTCACAGTCAATCAATGGTGTCATCGATCGATTCACATGACAGACATTACAGTGCATTACATGCAAATCTCATCTCATTATTAGCATATTATGGCAGATCTATAATTAATTATTTTCACATTCAATGTTAGTCACACATTTGACATTTCAACAAAAACAGCTCAAATCAATGTTAAGACAAGAGAGTGGTCACTGCTATCATACCAGCGGCGGCACCGATCAGAATGGGAATGTCGTGACTGTTGAAGATCCAGTTCGAGTCGCCGTAATAGTAATTCGTCACAATCGGCGACACGAGAGTGCCGTTTCTGAGGTGATTCAGGTTTGATATGTTGTCGTTGGCGGCCATCGACTCGAGCCGAGTCGACACCACAGGCAACTCAGTGTAAGACATCATAGCTTTCCATGTGATATGTTTGACAGCGATATCGTTTCAAATACGGTTCGACACGACGGCAGCGATCGGTCGCGAGTTATGGCGCTTCGGTACGCGTTTCGGTGATGCCATACAGCGATTACATACGCGTTATGTTTACCTATCGATGGCTCGCATTACAGTCACGAATCCATAACTGTTGACATAGAGATCAGTGAAATGATTCGATGACATATGAATGCGATGCGAGTAATGATGCGCATGACCTCGAAATGGGTGGCACTCGAGTCGATGGAGCGCTCAATGAATGCGTAAACATAGTCTTATGCCTAGAGATCGGCACTTTAGCAGCGGTTAACCTTTAAACAGGGTTAAGGTTTAAATAATTTTTAAAGCAAAGTTATATCCAATTCAACAATTGTTAATTTCTTAATTTATAAAATATTTCTATAGTCATTATTTGAACTGAGTTCATATTGAAAATGATAATTTAATGTCATTTTTATTATTCATGACAAGTCGATACACAATATAAATTAAGAATTCCATTCCATTATTTAGAAAATAAAGGCAAAATAATTATAAAGTTTGATTTTTAAGTTATAAATTATGCGAATCAGTTTTGATTATATTTGAAACTTAATACCGATTAAATAAAACAAAATTTGTTACAATAGGTATAGTAAAGTAGAAAATAAGTTTAAAACAATTTAATGGAGCGGTAATGGAGTTGTTTACAGCAATGAAACTGTATCTTTAGTAACAATTTTAATATATCTGTAATGGAACGGTAATAAGATTTCGTAGATATTTGCATAGCATAGTCCAAACATAGGCTCAACCAAATCCTGAGCCACAGCTCATCTCTATGTATATAATATTAAAAACAGAGCGTTTCTATGGTAAATCAATTTTGTCTGTGGGCTTATACTCATATGTTTTGTTATATTTTCAATCTTCAATTAATGCTGAAAATTACTATTTAAAAATAGATTTTAAGAGTCTAAAAGGATTGTTGTGTTTTCCTATAAAGAACCGGTTCTGATAAATTAAAAATTGATAATTTTTACTAAAATTTTAGTTTTTAAAAACTTTTTGTAATAATTTCAATTCGATATGAATAGAGTTGGATGTTTATGTTTTCAACATAATTTCAGATAATTTATAAATAAAATCCAAATGTAATATTTTATATTAATTGCAATTAATGAAAGAATTTCGGTTTTTAAATTTTGTACATAAAATGAAAATATGCATAAAATTAAGTGCACTTAAAACTCAGCTTTTTTTGTATTAAATTTATAATAATATTGACGAATATAGAATTTTTATGAATTAAACATAATAAATATTTTTAAGTATTATTATGTAAAATTTTGTTTATTTATTAGTTAACAAATGTTTGGATGGAGTAAATGTTAGCTAATATTGATAAATATATATATTATTATGTTTAAAATATCTATTTCGCATAATTATCATATGCAAAAAAAAATATTGGCAAACATTTCCAAATATAAGTTATAGATAAAGTTTATTAGATAACATAATTATCGAAATGCTAAAAAAGGTAAACATATTAAAAGCTAGATATAAAATTTACTTCAAAATTGCATTTAACTTACGGACATCACAAAAAAATGTGTCTTTCATAAACGATATACCATTCGGTAGTAAAAAACTATTTCTTTTAAACGTTACCCGTTATATCATATTAACTATTAGTATTGAACTCTCCATAAAACCATAGAGATTTAAAAATATTAAACATAATAAAACAAAACAAGGAAATATTAATATCAATTAATTTTAATAACTAATTCCAATAACATTTCCCAAATTAAAGGGATTAAGCAATTATAATAAATAAAACATTTATGGAATAATATTTAAAAAATTTCTCCTAAAAGTAAAGTAAATTAATTAGTGATGATTTACAAATCGAATTTAACGTGTATTAAACCTGTCTTTTGATTTTTACAATATTACAGAGTACTTGTTGTCTAGTATTAGGTAAATAATTTTCTAAAAATATAGAATATTAATTAGTAGTGATTATTTGAGTTGATCACTATTTTAACAGTTAGACAGGTTTCATACATTATAAATTTGCAATTATTTTTAACTTAAGTAATACATTAATAATAGAAGCGCACATAATCGTCATGAGATTTTTGACTATACTTTGATTACAACATCGATTTT
The DNA here is from genome assembly GCA_034699355.1 of Microtritia minima. Lineage (NCBI taxonomy): Eukaryota > Metazoa > Arthropoda > Arachnida > Sarcoptiformes > Euphthiracaridae > Microtritia > Microtritia minima. Next base: position 21,079 of record JAQIYA010000051.1, on the reverse strand, counting down.
TTTTATCACAAAAATGCACAAATATATTCTCATTTAGTTAACCAGTGCTTTGCATCAATTAAATGAAGTAATAATCAAATTTCGTACATGAGTTTACATAATCCTAAAATAGCGATCGCCTAAACATAAACATTATTTTTTATTAATCTTATAAATAAGATATTAATAAATGTGGCACTCATTCATGATAGTGATATTTTGATAAAGAATCTCGATTAATATCCATAACAACCTTAAATGAGATGTGAGCTAAAAATATATTTTTATCGGCAATAATGAAGCACCGCTTGGAAACTATAAATTTGATGAAACAATAATTCATGAAAAATTATAGTATATTTATATACAAAAATGAATATATATATGTATATATGGTGTATATAAACTACAAGTTAATAAAATCTTTCAAAGATTGCAATTATCTTAAGCAAGTCATGGACAGCGCCCATAAGAAGCGACAAATAATTTTACTTTTGCTTAAGTGTCCCAACTTTAAACAAAAGTTTACAAAATAACAATTTAATACCAATTTAAAAATTAATAATATTCTCAATAAAAATAATTCAATAACTAGAAAAAATAAATGATCAGCAATTATTATACATAATACATTCAATATAAGAAGTTGGCACAAATCCTTCTTCGTCGCCGTTCGCCCGACGCACTCGTGTCCAGCCGTCTCCTTGATCTAACTCTACCACTTCGAAGTCCTCTCCCTCTGTCATTGGTATTGACCCTTCGCTTTGAGCTAATTTTTTTAAAGAAAAGAAATTGCAATTTATTATATTTTATTAATATATTTGATCGATTATAAATTTAAGAAAATCTAGTTTAATTAAATAAATCGCTTATTGTTTAATTTTTTTAAACAAAATAACTTTATTCAATTTAAAATTCATTTAAAAATATTTTATATATAGAAATTCCATGAACTGTATGACTTAAATTTTATGTGAATAAATTTAAATAATTGTAAATAAATGCAAATTTTTTTAATCTTAAATATCTTGAATTAACTATTATGTTAAAAAAATTTCACTAAAACATTCACTCCTAACCAGTAAATTCATTCAAAATATAGGGTAATTTTTAAATACAATATAATGTTATGATTTATTGAATATAGATTTTTAAATATTTTAAATATTTTTAAATTTTAATTGCGACATTCGATCATAAAAATTTAAGAAATTAAATGTATATACAATTTCATTTGCATTATTATAAAAGCATTTGTCATACTCTAACAAATTCACAACGAAATCCAAAGTCCCTAAAAAACACTCCTGTTTTACGAGACACTCACAGATCAAATATACACGTAAATTATTAATGCATGCGTGAATAATGTGCATTAAAAATAAATGACACTACAATTTTATTTATAAACAACCATAATATCACAATTAGAATATATTTTTAGCTGGAGATAGATTTTAATTTGCTTATCATAATTAAATTTCATAAATTTCCGGTCTGATTCTCTATGAGAGAAGATTACACCAAATTATTTTAAATAATTTCTTTTCATAAAAGAAACACCGAATTTGTCTCATTTTTTTGTTTTTTCACTTAGTCTCAAGTTTTCAATAAGCTATTAAGTTATATAAGATTTGTTCACATATTACAGATGTAATATTTAACATAATGTGATATAAGATGTAAAAAGAACAATGTATTAAATATTTATAATATCCATGAGTTTGTCTATCTGGCCGGCTATAGACTCGGAACTGGCCACTAGTACTCCCATATGTTATATATATTGGTGACCGCGTGGTCTGAAAGGCGCCAAATGGGGGTCGAGGAGGTCGGGGTGTGGACAGTTCGGGAAAAAGACAAAAAATGGTCAGAAACTATGTCATGTGATATTGTTTAACTCAGTTCGACTTATTGAGTCTAAAAGGAGTCTCGGGTTGAGGGGGCGTGACTGGTTTTAAGGGGAGGGAACTAATATTAGGAGGCGTGTCATTTAGTATGTGTTGACTTCTGTCTATGGTGTTGAAGTCCTTAGTCGAAAGAGAGGGTTTCAGTTTGAGAGGGTGAAGGGTCAAAGGAGGTTAGTTTTGACAGGGATCGAGGGAAGAGGAGGGCATGGGTTGAGAGGGGTCAAGAGAAAAGGGGGTTAAGAGTAAGGTAAGAGTTAAGTTAAGAGGAAGATAAAGAGATAAAGGGGTCATTGGAAAAGGATTAAAGGGTTATAATTAAGGGGATATACGGTTGAACTCAGAATTATGTCCCGAGTCCGTGGGCTTATGTGGCGATAGGTTTATGAAGACTTAAGTATCTGAAATGCCCGTTTGTTAAAACGGTAGTATTGTCTAAAAACACTAGTATTTAATATTAAAGGAATTCGTTTATATTACTGCGCGTGAATTTTTAATTTACAAATTTTAAAAACAATTTCTAAATGTAATTATTATTTTTAAACTCTTATATCAGATGTTCACTGAACATCATAATGAAATTTTCAAATATTAATATATTATTCTTTTGCTTCCTTATAAGCAAAAGTGTAAAAAATGCTTTAAAAAATGCCTTAGTTTGCATCTACTTTGAAACTTTATGTTTTAAACTTTAAAAATTTTCATATATTTCCAAGATTTTCATATAAAAATATTCTATCGTTTATTATTGTCTCATTAGCATCTTTTGAGATAAATTAATTTTAACTCAAATATTCGTTTAATAAAATAGTAAATTATGAGATAAGATTTCGAGGAATATTCCAACATTATTGTAACATTAAAATGTGTATTTATAAAGGATGTAAAAGTTATGTAAATATGTAAAGATAAAATTTAGTGCTAATTAAAATAACTAGATTTGAAATTAACAAATGTCACACGATTTTAAAACATGAAAATAAATGGAAAAAAATTTTCTCAATAAAATAAAAAAAAACTAAAATTTAGCAAAAAATATTTACCTAAAATGGTACTTATATCAGATTCTCATTTACATATTTATAAATATACTTTCTATAAAAAACACTTACCTTCAAAAGGATAAAGTGCTTTCGCAGATCCCAACGAAGGGAGAGGTTCGTCAAAATCTCCGTCCGCGTCAGCAAACTCAGCGTCAGGCAAACTAAGATGACTTGTGCTGATACCGCTTTCAGGGCTATTAGATCTAATAATTAATACAACATTTCATTTGCGCTTAATTGAGAAGATAACTGAGACTCACTCGTTCGTCTCCTGAGTGTTTTCGCTGGGATTGTGATTATGAATATGATTATTATGGTCGTTGTGATTGTTGACTGTATGAGAAGTGCTCAGCGGTCGATGATTGTTACTATTATGATTATTGTTATTGTTGTTCGTGATGGTCACACTCGACTCGGAGGCGCTTCTCGATAGAGAGTCTTCTGAAACACTATTGCGGTGAGATTTTTTCTGTGCGGATGGCGTGACGGGCTTTCCATCGACTTCGGATAAAATATTTTGAAATTTTTTCAATTCAATTTGCAATTTATCCATTTTTTGTCCGTTTTCGGCCAACTGGCCCTCAACACTGAGCGGGTCACCCAATGCTGAGTTTTGTTCGTACGCCTGTTTCATTTTCATTAATCCGTCTCTGAAAATAATCATAATAAATATAAAACATTGAGAAAATGTCGACTGTAAAGGTCACCTGACGGCAGTTTCCTGCAGAAACTGACTCTGCAGTTGATCTATCTTTGCCTGTATCCGCTTTCGTCGTTGATTGGGAGGCAAATCTGAATAATCTTCCTTTGAGTCATCCAAATTGGACTAAATTTTTTATTTATTATAAAGAAATTATTGAATTAATAAATCTAACTAAATATGAGAAATGTCAGCAAAGACTTTAAATTTAAATAAAATTTATTTTAAAAAAATCATTAATAGAGAAATTACTTACAAAAAGAAAAGATAGGAAAGTACATAATTGAGAAAATTAGAGATCATCCAAAATCCATGAAAGCGAGATTTGAGAAATATATTAAAAAAAAATAAAATATATAAAATATTAGTGAAATACTGTAAATAGTATTCTAATTTTTAAAATAATTTATGAATCAATATAACGATAAAATAAAACATGAAAATAAAATAAGATAATAAAATATAGATAAAATTAATCAAAAACATAAAAATTAAATTCAGTAGAAAATAAAATCATATGATAAGATTTAAAAATAAAATAAATTGAATGAAATGAGCGCATACTTTGCTAGAGCTAAAAATGCCGAAAATGCCTCCTCTCTTCTTAAAGCGTGCTGCCGATAACGTACCGCGTAATGTTTCCGATCTCATTGAGTTTGAATAAGTTAGAGAACTACTACCTCCGCGCGGCGCTCCTATTGGCTCCTCACTGCTCGATCTCGGATTACTTAAGTCCTCGAACGGTATATCTTCGGGAGGAAAATTTCCGGACTTATATCTCTCGATCACTAAATGGCTGTCCTCTTTCGGATCGATACTGTCGGATGCCTTTATAATACCCTCGAGACACTTATCAATTATAGGAAACACTTGTCGATGAACTATGGCGCTCTGTTTCATGTAATTTTGAATGCAAGCCGATCGCCGTTCCTCCATGTCCTGCAATTGTTGAAATATTTTCGGCATAAGTTCGGCGAAATGCTGGCGCTGTAACTCATTCGTCTTCTGCAGCTGATTGGCGTACTCGGTCTTGCAATCGTCGCACATCTGGTTCTTTGCCGACGAAATCATTCGCGCCTTTTCCACTTCGGCGCGCGACAGATTCAAGTCGGCGTCAGCCCTCTGGTAGTTATCTTGAGACTTATCCGCCTCTTTGTACGCTCTCTCGTACGCCTTCTTGGCCTTATCTAATTGAGTGACGGCCGCCTGCAGTGCGTTCTGATGTTTGGCCCCCTCGTGAAGGTATCGCTTTCTCTCGTCTTTAAGTTCTTTGAGCAAAATTGAAATCTCTTTCACTATTTGGGCGCCCATGTTCTCGGCGACCAACTCGTGCTGTCCCGCCAGATCTGTCACCTCTTGCATCATCATAAAGAACGCCTTACAAACTGTGTACCTGTTTATGTGGCCAATCATATCAATTACAAAACCAATAATATGAATGGCATCGCAAAGCACTCACTGATTGTCTTCGTCGTCTTTCTTCTTGAACTGATGGTTTTTGACGAGTCGCCGCAATTTGCTGGCGTACTCGATTTCGATGGCGCAGCGATCCTTAACGAATTGGCCGTATTTGTCGAGAAACTCGATGCCTCTGTGGGTGTGAGTCGACAGATTGTCGTACTGATCCTGCAATTAAATCGCCTAATAATGTCTTCTCTCATTTTAATCATGTATATCGCAATTGCAAACCGAGATATTTTAACTCAATTAAAGCGTAATTCGAGTCAGAGTTAAGCGTTACGTTCAATTGAGAGCATTACTAATCGTTTTTGCGCTCAACAAATGAATCCTTGAAACGGTTCAATGGCTAAAAATCAATTATATCTAACTTATTACTTATTAACATAAATTTTTATGGTATCGTTTCCTTTCGCTTTTCCCCACACATAATCATAAATATTTTGGTTTTTTCGCTTCGCTATTTCAACATCATTTCTAAGCTAAATACTAACTAAAACACACGTATATTTATGTTTACTACCGAATGTTTATCGTGTGTTGATTTGAGACAACTCTCGCACATAATAGTCAGGTCAATGAACAACTCAACAAATTTGTCTCAATGTGTGTTCAATCAAACAGTTATCTCGTAATAAGTGAGAGGAAATCGAGATAAGAAACAAACCAAACGGAAGATTAAAAGTAAAAAATAACATTAAATGATTATTCATGCAATTGCACACCAATGTCTAGCTCTTCATAAATATCAACATTTATTGCGCTCACTATAACTAAATACAGGTATTCAGCGTTACATTTCATATTCAATAGACGAGACAAACGCTTGTTTCGAAATCATTGGCTAATTATGATGGGCTTCGACACTATTGTCGATGACCTGCCATAACAATACTCAGCGATTGCCGGACATTACAAACGTCTGACGCACTCATTTCGCATAAGAGAGCAAAAAAATAACATTTTCCTCTGTAAACAATTGGGCTATAAATGAGTGCAAATCAAATACAATACAACAGTTGAGGGCAAACACTGCGAACTCACCCAAAGTTCTTCGCCCCAACTCATAGTCGACCGAAAGCGATGTCTATTTCAATGATATGACAACAAAACCAATTGTGGAGCACTTGTCATCAAACGTCGCTCTGAGGTCAGGCCAAAGCAGTAGTGCGCCGATCGTCAACGTCGTGGTCATCGGTCGGCGAGCGATCGCATGTTCACATCGATGTGGTCGTGGCCAGCAATTGGTGACACATTTATGGCAAATGAAGGCAAATTGAAATATTTGTTTTGAAAGGATATATCTGTGAATGCAGTTGTAGTGTTGTGTTCTCTGCGCGAAACACGAGTATATATAGAGTGAGTTACTAACTGTTAAACTACTCTTTCGTGAGAAGTGCCAAACATTGCTGACAAACCCAACGCTCACTAGTGTTCACCCATAGACCAGACACGAGCTTACGTGAGCTTACGTTAGCGGTAGAACTTGACATACTTTTTCAAATATGAATTTCATTCACATTTCTTATTATCTCATTTTTATATTGAACCATATATTGAATGATTTCTGATTAGTTTAGCGAATCAAATGTGAGACTATTTGGAAATTTTAGGCCTTATTTTCTATCGTTTTTATCCTTTAACTATACTTATTAATCAAAATATTTTCAAAAATCATGTTAATTAATCAATATTTTCAAAATTTTACTTTTGCATTGTAAGCAATCTTTTATTTATACAATTATCAAATTATCAAATAATGTAATCACAAAAGTATTCGTAAATGCGTCTACAATTTTTTACGATAGATTTTAATTTTTTCTTATAATTTATTCATTTTGTTCTTATTTATGAATGAAATGAATTTCGATGCAAATTTGTATAATTATTAATTACATAAATTAATTTAAGAATAATTTAAGAAATGAAACAATACAAACAATCAGACATTTATCTCATAATTATGAGATGGTTTTTAAAAACTAAGACGAATTTGAAACCAAAATGTAATTTTCTGGCGTTGAAATTGAATATAACGCAGACGTAATTGTGAATCGTGTATCGTTTGGCATGGATTTTAAATGATTAAAAGAATTACAATCAGTAGTGAATCAAATATATTATGAAATTAAAATAAGATTAATAAAGGATATTAAAAAAGATTACTTTGTGGGGAATACTTGAAAAATTGATTGTTTAAAATGCTTTACAATTAAATCATGTTTAGATTTAAGAAAATTAAATACAAAATTTATATGTTTATAACTTCAAACACAATATCAAAATATTTATTTTTATTTTGGAAAATTATTAATCAAAATTTTTTTAAACAAAAGTTTAAATCGTTGACTAAACGAAAATAAGGAAAATAAATGACTAAAACCTAATAATTTTGTCAATGTTTAAGGCAAACAAAACTTTTGTTTCAATTTATTTAATTGGTTTCTGTATTCATAATATTTATTAAATTTTCTATGCCTTATATTTAACTGATTTTAATAATATAATGTTATTGAAATTATGAAATAAAAATAAAAATTAAAAATGTTATAAAATTCATAAATTCAAGCAAACTTTAGTTAAATTGAGTAAATTGTTATATATGACAGAAATTATTTTATCAAATTTGATGCTAAATCCTATCAAATTCGGTTAATAACCGAATATGATCTCAAATAAATTTAAATCGACTATAAGACGGCTGAAGACTTCAAGCAATCTCTAAAACTAGAGTCTTGGAGTCAATTTGAAAGACTAACGGTGTTATTGTAATAGAATAACTATAATTAGTTAGAAATTAATGTTCTTATATTGTTTAAGTATTGTCTCTGTTATGCTAGAAAGTTATCTTCAAATGATAATATTTCTCAAAACTTACGATCGTAAGTGAATATTTATTATATTATAATCATTCTTATCGTTCATTTTTATCAGCATTATTAGACAAAGAATTAGTGATATTGATAATCGTATTAATCTTATATTTACCTCTTTTATATTTTACGCAATTATTGGCTTTTCAATTAGATATTAATTTTTTAGAAAAAACTTATTAATACACTGTAAAGATTTAATTAATATTTATTTTTTACGGGGATATTAATTATTTTTTTTAATTCTATTAATAAATAAAGATCAAAAAATTTATATAAACACACACAACAAATAAGTTTAAAAATAAATCGATAGCAAATAGTGATGACTGATGAGAATGTGGCCGACGGTCACCACGCGTCACGAGGCGTTGTGATGTGCGGCACATTTAGATTATTGCTCTCATTGATGGTGGGAATGTCTTCGACTGTGTTGATCTTTGTGGCTGCAATTAGACATCATATCATTGTAATTGAAAGTGGTTTGAATTTGAAAAATGCGATATTACATGCTCTTCGTTCGTGTGCGGGCGAGACTTTTATTTCGATTATTCCTTCTGTAAAAAAGTGATGCAAAAAGATTTTACTATTTAAATGTTTTATCGCTGATTATGCTTAGATTTATTAAAGTAATTTTAAGCTGATAATTGCAATATTCATGATAGAAAAAGTTTATTAAAATATATTTTAATAATAATGAATTTTTGATAAATTATTAGCGAATTCCTGAAGATTTAAGCACTTTTTATTATCAACATTATAGCGATTTAATTATATTTTTAAGTATTTAACCAAAATATGAAAACAAATATGTTTTAAATAAAAAAGTTGTTGATTTTTTATTTCAAAAATAGAGTTCAATTGATTTAGAAATTAAATGAAAATAATTGAGTCAAAATATTCTTACTGTTTTGTTTTCCAACATAAATCAAATATTGTGCGTACACACAGATTAAGCAATAGAGCTAAAAGATAAAGAGATAGACTTATTAATAAAGCATATGTAGATTAATCTCAATATACATAAATAGATAAATATATATTTATAATTGTAGTAATATTATTATTGATAGTCTGTGTAATTTTCTGGAAATGCGTGAAAATTATATTATTTAAGTAAGATTTCAAATTAACTATATATACCTCTTTAATTTTATTATATTTAATTATTCTCTTATAATTTTATATTTAAGATAAATATAATTAAATTTGAGTACACTTATTATGTATTTTAAAATAAGAAATTAATGGTTAAAAAGAAAGCTTATTATAATAAATGAAAGGAATAGTGAAGGAATAGATGTTTATTTAGTTCTAATATAGAACACATAACTGACTAATTTTCATATGTTCTTAATTTTTGAATGTAGTAAAGTTTTACATAATACATAGTATAACTAATATAAATATGAAACTTACTAAAACTGCGCAAACCATTATAGTGACAGCCAGATCTGCAACTGGAAGTATACACGGAGAACCATAAGTTCGATCCTATTGTAAGTCATAATTAGCTCAATTATTATCAATTTAATTCATTAATATTATTTAATATTTTTATAATGGAAAATATATTATTTTATATTATGAATAATGAAAATATTGTAAACAAAATAGATATAAATAAGTTTTGTATTTATTGATATTATTGCTGTTATTTAGTTCATATTTTTTTATAATTTAGTGGTTATTTGTGTAATAAGTCTAAAAAATTAATAACATAAATTTAAAAATGTGATAATTTGAAGCTCTCAGACGTTTTTGAATACTGAGAATAATACGAAAAATAATTATTATTCTGTGCAGTCATATTGGATAACAGTAAATATTACAAATATATGTAAATAAAAATACAATAATTTAAAAAAATTTTTAAAAAAATATTTGTTTAAATTTGTAAGAACTTAAATAATATATTTGTTTTAATTTATTATGTTTTGCAGATTTAAAAAAATAATGTTGGATACTTTTTAGAATAGTTTTGTTGTTCCAAACTTTTTCTAAACAATAGACTAATTGGCAACTAAGATATTTAATTTCTTAAATAAAGAAATAGCATTGTTAACGGGTTTGAAACACTAATAAAATATATTGTATACCTTTTTGAAATTATAATAATTTAAACCACTTTGTAATTATAATAGATTTTTAATCAATTTAAGTACAGATAAACTTAGAATTAACTTTAAAAATACAAAATATAATTCGTAAAAAATTTCTGATTAAAAAAATTATTAAAATAATAAAAATAATAAGCTAATTTTAACATATAAATAACCATTATAAATATTTTTAACCATGTTATATAAATACAGTTAAATTAAGCTAACTATAATTTTGTCAATAATTTATAAAAAGTTAAGTTTGGCATAAATAAGGAAACACTTATAAAACGAATTCTCATAATACAACGAGTTTACCAGAACTTATAAAATGTTTACAACACAATCTCTGACATTTGTTAACTTATAAAATTATCTAATATTATCACTTGGTATCTATTAATTGACAATTGACTATATATTGTTACATTATTAAATAAAATAGTTTAAAAAAGTCAAATAACACCATTAAAATAGTCATATTTTTACACATTTTTTACTAAATGTCACTAAGTTTTACTCATACTTCACTTATAACAAATTTTTTGAAAACAAATTGTAAATCTTAAGCATTAAATGAATGAATTTTTACAATAATTATTTCAATTTTATTTAACTCAAAACTCAATTTCAGGATTTTACCAGATATTTTTACTTAAATTTTTAATTCATTAAACGCTCATTTCATTATATAACCAATTTGTATATTTTATAAATCGCATGCTATCGGTATATTAAAATGCATCACATTTATCAATACAGTCCATCCTCGTTAAAGTAAACCCCATAGTAGTATATCTGTTTTGCAATGAACAACAAATCATATAAACTAATTAATTAATAGTTAGTTATTAAAACTTTCGTTTTTAGCAAAAAATTTTTATATTCACTATAATAACGACAAAATTCAAATTTAGAAATTCTTAATACTCTATTTATTTAATATTAAATATTTTCGAATTAACAATTTAATAGCGAAACGGAACTCATATGAAATTTAAACCATACTTACAGGTAAAGTCAACTCAACAAAAGCAATAACAAAATTCATAATAATATCAATGACGGCGATTAACATCCATGGGATTAACAGTTTTTTCGATTTCTATTATAAATAAACAATACTTTACGTAAAAATATTCGCAATTAAAATTAAACATTGAAAAAGTGTTTGTCTTACTTTAACGAGACCTACAAATAAAAGACCAGATGAGGCCAAAAATAGTACGCTTTCAATTCCGAGAGTAAACACTGTTGTATTAAAAAGAAAAAATCAATTAAAACTGAGAAAAAAGGAAAATAAAAAATAATGCTATTATACATAACAATAGCTAAAAGTTGTGAAAACTTACACAAATAAAATATAAGCGGATTCACTTCCTCGAGCATATGCGCTATACTCCTAAGCAAATCAAATATACTCGTGGCCTATAATTTAAAATTACACCTTAATTAAGTGTAGAATTGGCGCGAAATACAGTTACCATTGAGAATATTGCGGCCAATACGCAGCCCTTCCACAGCTCGATGCACGAGCAAAACTTTTGTATTGTTATGGCCAGCATTTTAATGGCATTTTGTTTGTTTCGAAAATACTATTTCCATCAGATATGAAATAATATGTCAGTTTTCTAATAGCGAACAAAAAATTTTTACTCGTAAGCAAACGTGTTAATTGGCGATCCAAGCGTTTCGATGTGTGTGTGTGTGTGTGTGTGTCCTAAAAAAAAGTATTGCGCGCATTACCGCAGCCGTAAAAATGCAATCGCGGAGCGGTTTACAGCCAAACAGACAGAGAGCGAGAGAGAAAGTCAAACTAATTACGAGTCGCTTTCAGTTTTTTTCTCCCCCAAAAAAAAGAAGCAAAAAACTGGAACAACTAATGAATGATTATGTGTACGCCTGTGATAGTTGTTAATTATGGTAACCAAGGATATGGGAAAAGAATTAACGAATATAATTATTATTTGGGATGAGAAACGTTTGATGTGTGCATAAACGAGACTCACTCGTAAGCGATACCAAACTCTCATTAAAATGAAAATGAAAAGGGTTTTTATAGGCTCACAATCATCGATACAATGCACGTATAGAGCAGATAATGGCAGCGCTGATAATGCCGTACATATTAATAAGTTATGCAACAATGACTGCATAATATCATTGCCTAACATTAGCGGTTGAATAGTTCGCGCTTAGCGTCGCTATCATTAGGGGTTTTTGTTATGCTTTTCAAGTTTTCTACACATTTCGTTATTAAATGATTAATTGAGAAGCAATTATTGCCATTTCTGGTGCTATTCATTTGCGATGTTAGCGATGAAACCCAAACCACAAAACGCACCAAAGTTTTTTCAATGGAAAAAGTTTGCCATACATTTGCGATAAAAAACAATAATATTGTGTAAATGAAAGGAAAAGTTCATGTTTGGGGGTATAGCTCAGTGGTAGAGCATTCGACTGCAGATCGAGAGGTCCCCGGTTCAAACCCGGGTGCCCCCTCTTTTGGACAACACTTTTGGCTTCAATGGCATTCACGTTTTTATATTATTTCAACGCATTTCAATTATAAATTTGATTAAATAGTAATTTAATTGCGAGACAAATTGCCAATAATGATAACGAGGAATTCAAATTGAATTAAAGCTCAGTTACGAAACAGGAATATCGATATATTCCTATACTGCACTCGCGATTATACGCTTAGTATCTCTTAATTCGCGCATAAGAACTCTCGCTATTCAATTCTGAATACAGCATAACCTATTTGGATGAGCAAACAGTAATGGTGTTCACTAAATAGCGGGGCTTTCGGTTAAATAAACTCATAAAATTCGGTTTTTATACACAAAATTTCCTCTAAATTCGATTTTTTAGGTTAAATAAAGTTAAAAACTCGGTTTTTAGGAATAAAAATTTATAACTATTTAACCGAAATTCAAACTTGTATTAATTAAATAGATGTTAACCGCAAAACCCGCTCTTTAGTGATCACTCTATGCGATCGATATTCGCGTTTTAAAAAACTCCAATTCACTGGTAATACGAAATGTTGGGCACAGTTTGCCAACGATAGCGATGAAAAGCATTTTAATCGCATTCATGACATACGCCTGCGGTCTGATTACGGTTACGCAAACAGGTATTCAATGGGAACACAAGAATCATAATTAACGGGTAAAACAACTTGTTTTGACGATTAGGCACATTAGAGAAGCGACACGAAGAGCGGTCCACTAACTTGTCGTGCTATTCGTGTTCGACCATCGATGACTGGCGGTGTCGGACCATCAACGAGACCGCCAGACAGACCAGTCTTCACGAGTCCGTACGCCAATGCGAGCCCAAACACCACTACTGCTCTGTGTTGCTGTTGGAGACCAAGTTTGAATCCAAACCTGATTACAAATTCTGGGCAGTGGAGAGAAAGTGTGTGGAGAGCTGTGTCGACGGATGTTTTATTTTAGGTTATTTGCCAACCATTTGCTTGTTTGAAATGCTTACTCGCTATTCATTACTGATTCAATTTTGAACAGGAGAGCGAACCAAACTCAGACTCTGCACGTCGTGCTGCGATCAAATGAACTGCAATTATGGTGATATGGGATCGAAAACGTGTCAAATAAATAAATTTCTATTTTTCTGCTTAATGTTCTGTTTGTTGTTTGTAAATATATCAGCCCTTCATAATTAGATTTCTTTAGTTTAATCAAAAAATTCAATTCATGTTTCATCTATTATGTTATTAATGTATATTAAATGTATATCGGCTTAAATAAATTCATTATTTAAAAAATAAATACAGAAATTATGCGTAAAAAATCAAGATTTAATTTTTTAAAAATATATAATACAATTACCTTATTATTAAACTAAAATATCAAATAATTTTAAATTAAAAGCTCTAAAAATTAGGCTTATATTTAATGAATAGTAAATTAATTCCATTAAACTTGATTCTAGTTATAAATCGTTATCATTAGACAATTATAATTTATAATTTACAAAGAACTGGTCACCTTTCAAGATGCAACCCCTTAAATGCCACTATCTTACCAAATAAAGAGCACTAATGGAAATGAAATCTTGAATCAATCGATAGAAATAAAATTTAAGAATAAATGATGAAAATAGTTTCCATATATAGATAGGATCTCCAAAAGACTCTTACAATTGCTAAAACAAAATATGGCGTGTATTGAGCATAAATCGCAAGTCGAGTTCATAACTTTATTAAACGACTCCTCGGAAGCTCATGTTTAATGTATGCCCTTTTGGTTGAATTTAACAAAATTTATTGTTTCGTTAAATTATTATCAGGGCTAACAATTAAAGAATTAAAGGAGATTTGCATTGAATATAATAATTCGTGAAAATGTGTTAATTGAATGATCAATTTTTATCAAAAAAAATACAACGTTTGCCAAATGAGTCTATAATTAAAAATTAAGATATACAAACATCATTAGCTTTTTAAAAATTTTTAATTTTACTCTAACTAATAAACTTATAATAATTTTATAAAATAAAACAGAATTCGCAAACATCTGACAAAAATGTCGTTTAATATAAAAATTTAATATATATATATCTAAGAATTTATATATTAATAAAACATCACATAAATCACAGTTTTCTTAGTCCTCCCCCACCAAACAATAACTGACACAATCTATCGACAGCATATGAGCAAAATAAATCCACTGCCAATACTCCGAGTATAATTTTCTGATACTAAATTGAAAAATTTTTTAATTAAAAAATTATTTTTTTCGTGATATTATTTTATATATTATTATTTCATACGTCTATGGAAAACTCGACGATCGAAAACTGATTTGCTATATCTGGCAATAATCCTGTGACGAGTGCTATCACTGCGAAAATAGATCCAATAATACTCCAAAGAAGTGGTTTATTATCCTTTAAACTTTCCATAAAAGGATGTCCCTTTTAAATAGATTCAATTAAATAATTAATTACCACATCTAATATTATTTAATAAACATTTACATAAATTTAAGTATAAGCAAACTTAAAAATAAAGATAGGAGAGATTAACGATTAATAATTACTTTATAGTTAACAGCAAATGTCGAAACTTGTAGAGATATAGAAATGATATACACAGTGCTATTTAAAAGCGACGGTTGAAATTCCGATTCAAGATCAGCAAATTTTTCAGTAGGCTTTGGAGATCTTAGAGTGGCTTCACTAACTAAATAAATTAAGCAACAAAAATGCACAGCAAATTGTAATAACACAGTAAGTATGGTATAAATATTGAATATGTTAGGCAACGGTCGAGTTGATGATAGAGACGTAAGAGGCTGCACATGAAAAATAAATAAATTAATTAATTAATTAAATTTCAATGTATGTATCATAATATTTTGCAATTTAAAAAATATTTATCATTCATGCAGTGATAACAAAAGCAAACTCAACGTATTTAAAGATTTCGCTTTAAATTAAAATATAAGATAAGTAAGACTAATATAATTATTCGATTAAATAATTTTAGATAAACCTAATTATTTCATTATATAATTAACTTATTAAATTTATAGCTAAAATTTAACTGTAATATATTAAAATCATAAATATTTAAATCTATATATCCATAATTTACTTAAATTTTATTAAAAAATCATGACAATTACCCTCGATCTCGATATAAACAGAAAACAGCCGGCAAGCAATAATCCCTGAAGAGTTGCCTGACCATCACTAAATTTAATGCCATCAAGATATAGAACTGACTGACTATATGCGAGTATAAGCGCGTTAAGCGCTAGTATTTTGAACATTTGCAAAGTGGTGACGAGAGTGCATCGGCCCTGCTTTATGATGTGGCAGACTGTCCATCCGTTAAACATTAATTAAGTTCAATTAAGTCACTCTTCAAGTTAACAATTGTAAAATTTAATTATTGAAAAATGCAAAACAAACCGCATTGAATTGAAGACAGCTTCGAAGTGAACGGAGCGGCAATACTGGCGTCTCCGAGCTTAACGATCTGAGCTTTCTCTTGTTCCTCCATTTCCTGTATCATACGCTGCAGGTTTTGCTGGGCGTCGTGCACTCGCTGTTGCGAGCGAGAGACCGGCGTCGCCGTCGAACTGTTTCGATCGTTATGCGGTCGTCGGTTAATTCGATTTCTCGGCAAATTGCTGTTCATCTCATGGCTGTTGGAATTATGCGAAACATCATTTGTCTGTTTTTTCTTCTGCAAATCTTGAGGCAATAGAGGGGCGTTCGGGAGAAGCGCGACGCCAACGTTGGCGTGTTTTAAGGCTCCGACATCGTTAGTGCCGTCTCCGCACATTAATGTTATATATCCTAAACTTCTTAATGAAGTTATAATAAATTCCTAAAAAATAATTTAAGAATAACAATTTCAATTCAAAAACAAATCAATTTCATCATTTACATCATGAATTATTTAATTAATCTAATATTGCATTAAGATTTTAAAATAAATATTGCGAATTTATTTCATCTGTTTTCAAATATGTGTACATAAAATATTATAAATTACTGAAAACAATTTTCTTTACCTAACATGCAAAAAAATACTTAACAAACTTATATAAGGATAAGAGGAAAAAAATAATTAAACTGAAAATTATATTTAAATTAATTTGATAACTTGTAAACATTTTAATTTTAAATCGCACTTATTTTTCTTTTAAAAACTAATTCTTTTGAAGCAAAAGTATAAATTAAAACCAATGGTTATATTTTCATATAAAAAATAAGGAAAATAAACTTACTTTTTGTTTTGGTGCTACTCTAGCGAAGACACGAATATGAGGTAAAATTTTTTTAAAAATAGTAGAATCAGTGTCGAGCAAATAATTAACTCCATCGCCAGTAATACATAGTTCATATGTTTTAAAAAATTGATTAAAATCATTGGGAATGTACGAGAGTTTTGTTTTCTCGTTAATAGAAATCCAATTCCATTGCGATTCTTTTAAAAAAAAATTCTAAATATTTTATTCTTGTATTACTAAAACATTTCATTAAAGAATTTAACTTTTCCTCAAAACAATACAAATTAAAAGCATTATTAAAATCAATATTTAAAGATTTCAACTTACTCTCAGTGGACTGAGTAAGAATCAAAACCTCTTTCTTTTTATCGACAAAAGTCAACTCTTTCGCCACATGACAAGCAGTGAGCGGCGCGTCACCCGTTATCATCACTACCTAAATGTAATAATACATTCATACATTAATTATTTAGCGAAATCATAAACAAATCAAAATTTATACAGTACATGATGAGAGGAATTTATGATCTCTTTCATTATGATTTTTGAATCTGGTTTTAGTGGACACGATATCACAACAAAACCAACAAAATCTAAATTTTTCTCGATATCTTCTCGCGACAAATCTCTAACCTAAATGTTTACAAAAATAGTAAATACCGATATAATCTTAAACGATCGTTATTTTTTACAATATAATAAATAATAAAACCAAAACCTGTTGATGAGATAACGTTCCCAACATTTTTCGTCCTAATGCTAAAACGCGAGCACCCTTTTGACACATTTCAATGTATACTTCGTCATAATTTGTTGGAACATTAGAAAACTAAATAAAAACATAGATATTATTTTTAATTAAAAAAAAGAAGATTAAAATCACTTGATTGACAAAATAAAAATAATAACAATGAATAAATTTATAGTGAAAAGCAAAGTAAAATAATTTTAAAAATATATGCATAATTTATATAAGCTATAAAGTAAAACTTCAATATTGTGGACCACGTTATAGTGAACTTTTCACTTTTCATATTATTAACGCATTTTACACGTCTCTGCCATAAGCATAATGTTTCACTACTGAGAATAACACATTCAACTGCATACAAACTTACATTCTTACAATGTAAATGTTTACAATGTTTGTAATTATAAAACTTAAGTCAAAGAAGACATCTAAACAATTATCATATATGATTTTGCTAAACTTGAAGGAAAGCTTAACTTGAAACTTAAAGTTTCTTATTTTAGTTTCAGTTTTACTTTTTTTGTCTATTGTTATTCTTAGTTTTCACAATATATGTATTTGCAAAAGAAAATGTTGACGACTTACTATATTAAATAATTTTCTTCCTCTTGAAAGTGAATTCTTAAATTCTTAAATTATCTATTTGTTTAACTAAGCAAACACTTATAATCGATTTTTTACCAATAAATGTCTTATTTAATAAATGTCTTACAAAAACCTTATTATGTCTAATATAATCTATTTTTATGATTCTTCTACACGAGTTTTGGATATAGTGAACTCTTCAGTATAGTGAATGAATTTTTTGGTCCCAAGAGAGTTCATTATATCGAAGTTTTACTGTAGTCTTTTATTTATTAATTTAATAAGGAAAAAGTAAAAAATAATCAAACTTATAAACATTTAAATCAATCCTAAATTAAATATATGTTAAATTAAATTTAGTCTAAATAATTAGCCGCAGTGCAAAAATATTATAAGTTACAAATTCAGAGTAAATGCTAATTAAAATCGCATAAAATGGAAAAATGAAAAATGTTACCATTGGTTTCAATATTTCTGGCGCTCCCTTCACAGCGGCGAAGTAAACAGTTTCGGAATTGCCTTGAGAACTATAGCCCGCTATTACAGACATTCTCTTCAAAGAACTAGAAAAGTGAAATCTATTAAATATTTTAAGTCCCGGCGATTTTCCTTTCTTAGGAATGACTGCGTCGCCTTTGGTGAGCGTCCACTCGATCGCGTTCAGAGTGGCCTTTTCTAATGGATCGCCAACGAGTCCGTCTTCGAGTTGCACTAATGCGTGACACGTCGCCAGAATTTGAATCGTCTCTTGAGGCACATCACTAATTAAACAAATTTTCTCTTTGTCTTTCAGACCAGCAATTCCTTCAACAATTAAATCATTACTGGTAAGCGTTCCAGTTTTATCAAAACAGCAAATCTCTATTTTTCCAGCAAATGGTATACGGAATGGTTCGGTGCAGTAAATAACTATAATTTTCATATAAAAATAATATTAAACAGAATGTGGAGTAATAATAAAAATAATAGTTAAAAATTTCGAGATTAAGAAGTAAAATATTTTTAAAAAGTTAACATATAAATCAAGTCTATGCAAATGTATATTACATATGAATTTTAAACATACATAGTTTCGATAATGATAACAATGAAGTATTAACAGCTAATGAGAGTTCGATTGGCAACTCCGGAGGAACCACTGATGTCAATATGAGTGTACACTCTAGAAAAAGCTTATATCGGTTGCGTTTTGGATCCTCAGAGCCTTTAATCCACACATAACTGGCGGCAGCGATTGCGAAAACTAATAAAAATAATATGAAGGCAAACGTTTCCATATTATTAGCGGTGACTCGCTTTACACCATAAAGAATAGTACGCAAAAGTTTTCCTTGAGATGTGTTAAAACTTGTGCGCAGAACATAAGCCACGCATCCGTTATCACCAGCTATTTAATTAAAATTAAAAATTAATGCGTCTCAACCTATAAAGAATCACTCTCTAAGACCTCTTAAGCCAGTAGTCGTTTTGATAGGCGGCGAGTGTTGCAACACTTTAGTTCCCCCGTAAAGCACATGAAGTCTTCCATCGCTGTCGATATCGAAAAGTCTGTCGTCGGTAATGATCTCAATGGGCTCTTTCATCTGCGGCACCGACTCTCCAGTAAGCATCGACTCGTCCACAATACACGATCCTCTTAACAGTAACAAATCACAGGGAACTATGTTATCGTTCTGCGAGCGAACAATTGAGACTATATCTCCGGGAACTAAATCGCAGCTTAAAATCGATCTCCACTTGCGATTTCTGTACACCTGAATAGAGTATGGCTTGTTTCCCATTTTGCGAATTTCGGACAGATTTCTCAGCTGTTGCTGAACTAATACGCACTCAAACGCTATTAACATGAATAGAGTGAACAGACTGTAGTACCAGAACTCGTCGAGACACCAAAGAGCCACACAGAATATTTGAAACACAAAGAAAGGCGCGGTCGCTCTCTCTCTGAAGAGCTCCACAAACTCTGGCACTTCCATGTCTAAGTTGTTCTTTCCGTATCGCTTCTCAATGGCCGTCAGCTCACTGTCGTCCTGATATCCCTTGCAGTCCTGGTATCGCTGTATCGATAAGTTGGTCGGATATGAGAGCACCACAAACTGTTGCGTCTCGTCGTCGTAAATGTATTTGGCTTTTTGAAACACAAACCAAACGCTTTTGTCCGAGTCTTCCGAGTTCGGGCTCTGATAGAGACGCACCAATTCTGAGGAGCCGTTGTTGAGAGTCGGGACGACTTTGACGAAGAGAGCGCTTCTCGCGTCCGCCGCCTAAAGATCACAAGTATTACAACATTTTTAATTACATATTTAAAGTGAACGCAAACCTTGGAAAAGGCGAGAAAGCATTTGCAGTGAACACTCCAGTGGCAGAACAGGTACGACAAGATCTGAATGACTGCGATGACCGCCACCGCTATGAACCAAATCTCTTGAGTATCGGTCGACGAGTAGTACACAAACCAATAGTAGAGCAGAACGGCGTAAACGGACACAAATGGCGCGATATATCCGTGAAGTAAAAGCGGTCGCGGATTATAGCAGTGGACGCTCTCAACCAATTGGTCACTACTGTCGCGAACTGATCCCATATTTGCTCGTCTCGTCAGCACTTTAGTCGTACATTAATACTCAAATCGCTATATATCGGTGATGGCCTGCAAACGCTTGCCAACAGTGATGAATGGACTCGTATTTAAAGCCAAGTTTGACCGCTTTGCGAGTCGACCGACAGCTCAATACAACTCTCAATCAATTGATTCATACTTTAAAGCCGCCATTAATTACGTCGAATTATTCAAACCATTATTATTAATAATTTATTAACCATTGTTAATGCGAAACATTCAACTCAACTCTATTTATATTTAATTCATATCATTTAGAATTCAAATCATACAAATGTAAAT
>JAQIYA010000050.1:0-35530 GCA_034699355.1 Microtritia minima | reverse complement strand
GTGGCACATAGTGTGGCATAGAGTGTGGCATACGTTGCGTGAAAGAGAGAGTCGCTTCGAGTGAGCGTACGATCGTCTCAATGAGTGGTCTAAAAATAATATAAAATGTCATCCGTTGTGTACGATTCGAGTGATACCATTCGACTCACTCAACGCACACCGTTCTGCTGATAGCGCTCAACACTCGGCCAAACGTCGCCCAAACGCCAACAGACATGTCTTCGTTGTGCTTCATCTGCGATCTGCCGATTCTGTCGCACCAGATGTGGAATACGTGGAGTGCGGGCAACTCGTTGGGCAACGAGATCGGCAACATTTACCACGAAGACTGTCTCGCCTGCAGTGTGTGTTGTGTGCGACTCAAACAGGGAAACGGTTCCGCCAAAAGGCATGCCAACAAAATTTATTGCGGCTTACATTACGCCGACATCAGCGGTATGGGAGCGGCAGGCGATGAGTTTATGGTGAAACTGAGGGACTTTAAGAGACAGAGCTTGGGATGTGCTGAACAAAGAAGGAAAAGTAGCACAACGTTGTCGTTTCCGGTGCCCGTCCAGGCGTGTCCAGGTTTGCGTTCACACCATTTCGATTGCTTTGCCAATAATTATGTCATTTTGATATGCGCTCGATTAGGGTCGCCGTACTGTACAGGATTTCCACACGACGTTAAGCCCACACCCGGTTATTGGATTGAGTGTAAGGGAGGCGTCGAAGTGGACAAAGACGCACAGAATTTAGCACAAAATGCCGCTGAGTTTCAAGAAAAGAAGAGAAAAGAAAGCATTGCCAACAGAAAGGAGAGCATTACTCTCGTGACGGGAGATCTAAGCGCTTACAAACCACAACTAATACCTCCGACGCCGACCGTTGAGGTGATCCTAACGAGACCCCGATTCGAGAGACAGGACACCAGCAAATCGACTAATGATGAGTTCATGGGTGGACAGCAAGTGTCCTCATTTTATCCGATGGAGAACCAGAAGCCCAAAAGTAAAGACGACATAGAGCTGTATCGAAAGCCTCCGAGCGCTCCGCCAAACATAACCATCACCATAGTTCAGCCCACATCACCGCCTCCGTCACCACCAGCGCCATCACAACCACCGCCGCAACAAACGTCGTCACAAACCACTACTCAACAAACTAAAGAGACTGACGACCCCTACGAACTCATTTCGTTTGAAGAAGAAATTTTTGAAAAGCATTATTACGGCCGCGAACACTGGAATTATTTCACTAACGACGAAGCATTAGGTCCGGTCATACTTAGTCTTAAACAAGAATCGATTTCAAGTCGTGATCAGTTCCGGATATTATTGCGGACGATATCGTATTCACTTCACGGTCTCGTCCCCGCGTCGGCCATTTGTGCCGACCGTTACGACAGGGAAGCTGTGGTTCGAGCTCTCGGCGATGAGGCCGGCCTTAAGCCGCCACTAGCTCTCGGACAGCTTCCTTCCACTCCCGACGAACTTCTCAAATTAGACCAAGTGTTCATTAAATCCGAATTAAAAGTAGGGGTTATTTATATAAAAGCAAATCAAGTCAATAGTGAGGAAGCAATCTTAGGCAACAAAACTGAGTCTTTTCTGTTCACCGAATTCTTATCAATTCTTGGCGATAGAATTAGACTGAAAGGATTTGATAAATACAAGGGAGGATTAGATACAGGTAAGACTTCATTTTGGCAATTCGGACTTTATATTAATTATTTTATTTATTACATTATATTTATTATTGAAATATAAAAACAACAACAACTCATTTGATGTAAATTTTACATTATTTAGAACTTACAGTAACCGCCAATTAAAGATAGGGAATATAGCTTAAAACTTGAGTTTCGTTATTGAGGCTATAGATCGATATTATAAAAAGTTTTTCTATTTAAGAACGATTAAAAAGTCGGATATATTCACTTAATTATTCAAAGCACACTTAGAATCAAAAGCAAAATTAAAAATTGTGATTGATTAACATGCACTTAATTTTAGTACATGATCTCACTGGAACTGAATCGGTGTACACGTCTTGGAAGAACATTGAAATCATGTTTCACGTGTCAACGATGTTGCCTCACGAAGAGAATGATCCCCAGAAGCTTCAGAAGAAGCGTCACATCGGCAACGATATTGTTTGCGTTGCGTTTCTCGAAGCAGATGATTCTCCGTTTTGGCCCGGTATGAGCTTTTGCTTTTATTATTGTTTAGATTAGTTTTGCTAAATATAAGTTCAACTTTAAAAAATAAATAAATAATAATACAGTAAAGGTCAGTATATTTAACTCTCTCGGGACAAATAAAAATTGTTCTCTTGACTGAAATATTTTGGTTTGACATTATTAGAGGCATTATTGTTGAAAAATAAAACAAATGCTTGATTGAAAGGCATCTATAGATTTCGTGGTGTCATTACACCAACGCCACGAAAAAAACGCGAGCGAAAGCTTTGTTTGCGTCAACTTATTTTTTCAATAATGAATTGAATTCATATGGTCGCCAAAATAATGGCAAAATTTTAGTTTCGTTAAACTTTTATTTACGCCAAAGATATCCTAAAAGATGAAAATTACACACTTTCAAGCGCTTTATTATTTTAATTAATTATAGAGATTAGAATTTGATTATTTTTTAACATTAAAATTTCCAACTCTTTATTTTTAAGGTTTCGAATCAAAATTTCAGTTTTAATAACTTGATATTATTTTGCGAATTCTCATAATTCTTATTATATTAGATTTATTTTTCAATCTTTTTTGAAATCTTTAACAATATTATTATACTTTTCACTGTTGTCTTCCAGATTTAGAATTTCTTACTTTGTTTGAAGAAACAAAAAATGTTGTGTAAATTTTGTTAATAATTGTTTAGATATGCCTTTCGTTATATTTACGTTTAATGTTTTGTATAATTGATAAGTGATGTGTGAGAAGTAAGCACCTCAACACTCGCTTAGGATATCAAAACTAAAGAAAACTTGCTTTCGATTATATGAATCTTGAAGTGTGTTAAAGTGAAATATTCAAAATTATTAAAGTATTTGGTTTTACATTTAATATTTCAAATCTCTTAAAATTTAATTATAATTGTTTAAAATTGTGTAAAATAAACAAAAAGATTGATATTTAAAGAGATATTTAAAGTATTTAATTACTGAATATCGAATTATACAATCAAAATCAGCAATAAATTTAATGATCATTTAATTTTGAATATTTATATTTAATAAAATAAGATAAAACCTCTACTTTTGATCTTTTAAATTTCTGGTTTTAAATATGTCTTACGCCCACTCAAAATTTGTTGCGCAAGGGATTAAAATGCGACACATAAATAGAACCGAAATTTATAGTTAAAAGACATATTAGCCCAAATTTAAAATATATATTTTTATATGATGTAACATATCTATTACCAGCTTAAACATAATTAACTTTTATTTGTCATTTGTATTTGTCATAGAGATAAGTTAGACATTAGTGATTAATATAAAGTTTTATGGAAGTAACTATATATTAATCACTAATGTCCAACTTATATCTCGTCTATGACAAAGTCTATTTAACAAAATTAAATGAATCATAAAATAAGAGTTTGTGAGTACATTTTGCTTTTAGGGACTGAAATCTGAGATTCGTGTTCCTGGGATTCGTCGAAGTGGGATGTAATCCTCTGAATATCAAAATTAGTTCAATGTATATATATATATAACATTAAAATGTTAAATATATTTAGTTCAATGTATTTAAAAGATTACATCCCACCATAGGACGAATCATACTTTTTATATTCATAGACAGGCGTGTTCTAAATCCTTACACTTTAGTTATTACCCGATTTAGACTTTTACAAAAGCTAGCTTATGGTTTTGAGATGTCCGTCATTCTGTCCTCCGTTAAACCCTATCCCCGGTAGAGGAAAGGGACCTTATTTGGGAAAAATTTAATGCCATTTTGATAGACTTTTAAGTTGTCAAAGAAGCGATATATTAAATTTTATATTAAATATTATATGATACAAAAGCTTATGGATTTGGGATGTTTGCCCGTCAGTTCACGATAAACAAAAAGGCTCTAATTGTTAGATAGTCTAACTATATTTTTAAAAACTTTTGCCAAACTTTCTATTACAATACTTGTAATAATTCTTAGTTGCATAACTAAGAACTTAAAGAGTTCACTTAACACCAAAATTTAATAAACCAAAATAAGTATAAAAACAAGCGGATCGTATATTTATTTAAGATGTAAGAAAATTGTTTGATTAAAATGTAAAAAAATTGTTACCTAAAGAAAACCTAAAGAAAATAGAGTTTACTTAACCTACATTTTATTGTCAGTTCAAAACTGCTTTAAATTTAATATATACATATCTAAATATTGAATTATACTTAGGTTGTATAAAATCTCACTTTCTTCACACTTTCATTGTGGTTAAAACGAGCCCTAAACCATTAAAAGCTGGTGATATCAGAAAATACTCAGTTACAGTTGTCTGCAGAGATGAAGTGTCGGCATTTAAACCATATCTTTGGCACGAATCTGAATTTGAAAAGGTTAGTACAATTGTTAAGGTGTTGATTACAATTTATAGTAAGTAAATGATGTTTCAAAATAATATCGCTCAGTATTGTACAGTTAAATCTTTTTTGGCAAACTTTTGGTGTTTAATATAAATTGATAAATAGTAAATAAATTATTAATTATTTATAAATTAATTTGTTTTAAAGGGACCTCATTTTAAAGAATGGATTTTAACCAAAATAATTAATGGCGAGCGAGCGAGTTATTCAGCACCAAAATTCGCGAGAATGCAGGTATTTTGGGTTTAATAATGGCGCAAATAATGATAATAGTTTAATGATATAATTTAAAAAGTAAAACATGCGATTGAAATTTTAATGTAATTTTATAAAGGATCGCACAAGAAGTCAAATGCTAGAAGACATAGTAAACAATTTAGCCAATCATTTAGCCACGGGTCAAATTCCAAAACCATACCGACGAGGAAGTTGGCGGCCAATTGGACACATGAGGCCTTCCAGCCCTTTGCTCGATAGTGTTCGTGACCTGTTTGAGGGCTACGATCAAATAGCTAAAGATTTCAATAATGCATTCTACGGTAACGCTAAACTATTATGTGATGTGGTGTTTAACGTTATGGGATCACCAGTAAATGGAGGCAATGAAAATCAAGTGAGAAGAATATACGCGGTCAGAGCTATACTCGCCATAAGAAGCAGAGTGTTTCTGGAGATGCTCTACGGTTTCGCTCCACCGAGAGGTGGTAGCGGTCAGACGAATGCAGACGGACAGATGATTGCACAAGGAGTTAACTCAAACGCTATTTCGCCACAACCACAGAGCTCATCAAAATCATCGTCAAAGAGTTCGTCGAAGTCATCGTCGAAGAGGGGCAGCATCACAGCTGAGACCAAGAACATGATCGCCCAATTGCCCAAAATCATTCAACCGCCTTCGGAAACTAAAGAGAAAAAGGACAGTCGAAAGGCTTCATCGGCGTCAACCATGTCGACAACACCGGCACAGAAAACTCCCACATATCTAACAGTTCCGGGAGCGAGTGGTAGTGGTGGTGTGTTTCGAAATGCGTTCTCGAGGCTGGTGTCGGGCTCGTGGTCTGGATGGGGGAGTAAAGGGCGAAACGACAGCATGAAAAGGTGGCAAAGCGAGTCGTTTTACGCCAAAATGGATCAGTCAATGACGGGCGTCGAAGTGCCGGGCCTTAGTGTGTGCGCCGATGTCGCCAAAATTGACAGAACCAAACTCGCGCAGAATGAGGTAATTTGATGAGACAGACAGACAGGCTGTCAAGATTTTTTTACACAAATTCTAATTATTGCGTGCGCAGATTATAATTCAAATGTTTATAATGTTTATAATCCAATAAAATTCCATTGATTGATGATATTTTAAAAATATAAAGCATTAATTAACGGATTTCCAAAACAAAAAAAACAATTAAATATGATTTAATTAAATTTTATTCAGTAATTATTCAAACTTTAGTCAATATTAAAAATATTTGACAATAGTAACTTATTTAGTTATTCAAAATATCTATTTATATAAAATTTACTTATTTAAAAAAATTAGTTAAATTCTTAAAAATTCTTAAACACAGATAGATTAGACTGACAAATATTTCAATTCTTTAAAAGTATAATTCATAAAGATTTAATGCTTAAAACAAGAAAATTCAAAATTCGGCAAATTAAATAATATTAATTTAATCGCATGAAAAATTGGTGAACCTTGTATTAAATAATACAAAATAATTACTTATTAAATTACAAAATTACATAAATATGAATTGCAGTTCACAATAATCGAGTTCGACGGCGACACGTTTCAGCTATTGATCGAATATCTTCACTCTGGTTCGTGTCCGCTCACGTGCGACACCGTTCCGGGACTGATCTGTGCGGCCGAACACTTCGATCTGCCAGATCTGCTTCAGGCGTGCTTTCATCACACCAAAACTCATCTCAGGTTAAGTGTTGTACCGCGAATGTTAAACCAATTAGAAAATTATTACTGGCGTTACACGAGTGCTTCTCAATTAGTCAATACCATATTAAACTATGTCGACCCGAGAGCTAACGCTTTATTCGGTCGACAAGAATACCTTCAGTTAAGCGAATCGATGTTACAAACCATATTAACGCGACAGAACATAAGCCTAAGTGAAACGAAAAAATTTCAAGTCATGTTTCAATGGTCTCTGCATAAAGTGAAAAACGATAAACTCGATAATCAACGTAACGAAAAGATTTCAAATACTAAAGTTAGTGAACTTCATGTGATTATGAATAGACTAACGCGTGATCTCAAACTGCATAAAATACCGCCACAAGATCTCATAAAGGCTAGTATATTGTTCTCCCATTTTAATTATTATAATTTAATAATATTATTAATATTGATGGCATTACAGATAGTGTTACCTTCGAAGACAATCAGTCACGAACGCATTTTAGCGACACTCCTATATCAGGCAGACTCGGGAATATATCGCAACGCAGAGTTCGGCAATTGATGTTAACAAATGTTAAGTTTTTATTTGATATATCAATTAATGAGTCCACAAAATATAAATTATATATATTATTGTTACAAATCATCTATTTTTTGCTTCAATGTTTGGATATTTTGTTTAATTATTTGTATGACCCAATTGTAGTCAATGACAATAAATCTAATTAAGTCATTGATTGTTCAAAAGGTGTAATTTCTATCGGAAGTTAGTATCAGTGAACTTACATGACTTAGTAAATGCACTTTCTTAACATTCCATTCAATTATTTCAACAGCTAATCTACCAAAATCTTACTTACTTAAGGTAAAAATCTTCCATAATCTGAATAAAGAGTAGATTTACGTATAGAGCTCTCCCAAAAGCGCTGCGACGAGAGTAACCATGACTTTTCGGATGAATGTAAAGCGTTTCTCGCGTTTTCACCACTTATTCGTTTTGACGGCGCTTTCATGACTGCGTTCAACAACTGTTTTTCGTTACCACATATGACAGACACATATAAGCCTCTGCCCAACAACAAGTCAATGGTGTTGATGTCCATTTTGGCCTTACTGTCAGTGAAATACCAAATGATGTCCGCTTTGGGCGCACTGTCGCCAACCATCATGACTGCGGTAGCGATCAGTTTCACTAAGTGTATGTCTACCATCCAATCGGAAACAATCACTATGTAATCACAAGTAGCGAATAAAAACGATAAGATCTGAAGCGAAATCATAAACGAATAGTTTTCGGGTTCTGCGATGTCGACACCGGTCGACGACGACGGCGGCGAACATTTCAAATACTCGTCTAACACTGACGCGCTTAGGAGTGGCTTTAAATCAAACATTCATTTGTTAATACATTTAAATGATTGCAATCAATGTATGCACTAATTGTCACTCACTTGAGTGTCGAGTAATAAGAGTCGTTCTCGTGTTATGTGGAGATCGACGCCACGCGTCACGTGTCGGAGCGGTTCGCTATCGTTATTGTCTTCGATGGCATGAACTTTAAACACTTCTCTGTCGGCGATCGTATTCAAAACGCTAGACTTGCCGACGCCCTGCAGACCGATGGCCGTTATGACCGAAAAGCCAGACGGAGAGATGGCGTCACTGAAGAGGTAGTCCGCGGCAGGACTTTCCACGAATAAGAGGGTATCGCTGTCTATCAGTTTCATTACCGACGGCGTGTTGGCCACCATTTCGTTCACCATTTCCTCGCCATTCGGTGTGCTGTTCGACGACGCGTTCAGGTTTGAGGTCTGATGTTGCGAATGGTGTGCCGATTGAATGATTTGAATGGCGGGCGGCGTTGGAGTGACGCCACTCAACGCATGACTCTTCGCCGACGCTATACTAACGCCACTACTCTTCTGCGGATTCTTCGCCAGAATCACGACTCGCGACTGTGGCGGCGATTGAGAGCCGCGTTTCGAGCCGTCGTTCGAATGGCTCCTCACATCTCGACCACGATTTCGACGTCTCAGTCGTCTCTCATTCGCCTTTAAGTCCATTTCAAATCAACTCAACAGACAGTCTAAAGCGCGACACAAACAACGAACTGACGAGAGCTGACACACAGCGAGCGTTAACACAACTGTAATGCTTATGTGTTTAGTGTTGAGTGAGTGTGAGTCTGATCAGTGAACATGTCGTTCAACACTCAGCAAAGACACACTTCGAGCCACTCTTCGGCGCACTCCTCGAGCCAGCCGTCGACCCAATCGTCTCACTTCTACACCGACCCGTCCGGCTATGAGTTCGGACAATTCGATTACGGCGATCAGGAGTACAACACGAGTCGCGTGTCATCACAGCCGACGGCACTCTTCACGCCATCGCCGATGCATTTCGATTCGGACCCGTTCGCAGTCATGCCTTCGTCGACCAATGCTTACGACGAGCCGCCACTTCTGGAAGAGTTGGGAATCAATTTCGACCACATTTGGCAGAAAACGCTGGCCGTCCTGAACCCGTTTCGGCGCACGTCGGCCGCAATTCTGCACGACTCAGACCTCGCCGGTCCGCTCGTCTTCTGTCTGGCGTTCGGCTGTTTTCTCCTGCTGTCCGGAAAAGTGCACTTCGGCTACATATACGGGTTCGGCGGTCTCGGCTGTGCCGCCATTTACGCGCTGCTGAACCTGATGTCACCGCCGAACAGTTCGATATCGATTTCGTGCACCGCTTCGGTTCTCGGCTATTGTCTGCTACCGATGGTCGCGCTTTCGGGCGTCTCTATCGTAGTGAGTCTGAAGACGGCAATCATTGGGACAGTAATAGCTCTGCTTTCGGTGTTTTGGTGTGCGTTGAGTGCGTCCAAACTGTTTGTGATCGCACTCTCGCTTCACAATCAACAGTCACTCATCGCATATCCCTGTGCTCTGCTTTACGGAGTGTTTGCTCTCTTAACTGTATTCTAATTATTGTTATAATGATTATTAAATAAAAGCACACTATTTTAATGGCTAAACATATACGACCATCAATTCGGACACATAAGCCTAAGTTTATCTAAACATAATTTTGTAAAAAAATTTTAATATTACTTATTTATACATGAAAATCAATAATAAGTTTTTGATTAAATACAAATGTTTTATTAAAGTAATTTTCGCAATAATAGTTCTCGAAATTCATTAGAATTAGTTAAGTTTTAAAACGTTTATTTCTCGTTTTTAAAATCTCAAAACTCCTGTATAGCCTCGCCTTATATTGCATTAAAAATCCATTTTGAAGCAAAATATGTGGAAATAGTAAAATGTCAGTTTTTAGTGCATGCACTACAAACTGAATGTCACTTACTATTTAGTGAATGAGTATTGAGTCAGAAAAATATTCGCGATTCATTAAAAGTATTGGTTACGGAAATAATGTAAACAACAAACATTTACACAACGAACTCAAATTGATTTGAAATGAGAAAAGTGCTCATTTTTGGTAAATAAAGTTTGATTACTAAGGAAATCGAGAATTCGAATCTCCACTTAAACACATAAAACGAGTACTATAGAGATAGCGATTGACTAATATTATAATTATTAATTATTAATTATGAGAGGCGAGTGTGGTGTAGGCTATGAGTGAAGCATTTGTAGGTTCGCGCCCGAGCCTTACTAACATAAATGATTGTTTGCTTGCGATCGGTCGGTCACTGTCCACTTGTCCAGCAAACTCTTTACGTCGCATACCATTACCTGCCACATACTAATCACCGTAAAACATTGTCGTTAATCCCAGAGCTCAGCATTGTCTTATTCTACTTACGAGAAGGAATTTGTTGTAAAGAAAATGTTATTTGTTTTATTATTAATTAAAATATAGCATTTTATTTTAATTCAAATAAAAAATTACCAATCAGTAAACCAATCAGGAAACTTGTAATTTACTGTTTTAGTGCGTGCACTATAAATAATTGTCATTCGATCAAATTGTAATTCTTAGGTTAAGCTTAAGCTTACACTGTGTGCTTAAACTCAAAATCATACAATTTAAGCTTAAGCTTTAATTTAATTCTTAAAAATGAGATTGAGTTTAAAGTGAAGCTCGAGTAATTAGCGTGAGCTTATATTGAATGAGTAAATTTTATAGCTTTGAAAAAAGTTAAAGATTGTAATTTTGGTCTTTTTATAATTATTTTTCTGTTTTAAAGTGATTTATTTGTTTTAAATCATTGCATGATATTAATGTTTCTATTTGCCAAAAGTTTATAGCATTACATGACGTTCAATATTAAAAATTTTAAATATATTATTGTTTACATCAAAGGCTTACTGGTTTTAGCTGAGATTTCCTCAGCTTTCATCATTTTATTTCGAGCTTGAATTTGTGCTTTATATAAATTTAGTGCTTTAGTAATATAGTAAGTTTTTCATTTCTTAATAATTTGAACTGAGCTTTTTGACATCTTCAACAATAATTCAACGTTATTTCAATTTATAGCACTGCATCGAATTTATAGTGCATGCAATATAAGGCGAGGTTATACAGATGGTTATAAACAATGTTTATATAATGGCACATAAAATGCAGGTAGAATTTTCGTACGACTCGCTTGTTTTCGCTTTATTAAAACTTTGTTATTATGCAAACGCTTTCTTCACTTAAAGCTTTAAGTTTTTCTGTTGTGTAAAACTGTATTATTATAATAGACGTTTTCTTGTAAATTTTTTTTACAAATACTAGACTATCTTTGCAACAATACTCAACTATAAGTAACTTACTTACTATAAACAAACATTTAGTAACTTGTATTGTCTAAGTTGTCCAACTTTGAAGAAGCACTACGAAACGCACGAATAGAGACAAAGCGAGAAATCGATTCTTAAGTTACATAATTTTAAATAAGATGCTCTATGATATCAAAGATATCAATAACATGTTTGGAGTCAAAAATTAACCCAAAATGGGTTCTATGTTGTCGTTACCACTTTTCGTTCCTTATCGGGGTTGTAGTGTTGGGATGGGCTTACAGTTGCATTGGATATGGTTGGGAAATGTACTTACAAAGTAAAGTAAGTTTCATGACTTATATTAAAAATCAGTTTATTGAATAAAATTCAAAATTGTAAATTTGACAATACGTTTATAAAACCATAAGTTAAAAATGAAACTATGAATTAAAATATATATTTAATTATATTATAAGTGTATAATGTTAGATGAATATAATTGGCACCTAAATAATGAACATCTCACGATCGATGCAGTCTAGAAAGCCTTGAGCGCCTGCAAGTGCTTCTCTCCCATCTGAATCTTATCCTTAATTTCACGAATATCAACAATTAATTTAGATTTCAATTTGACAAACTCTAAAAACTCGATCACATCTTCACTATTGTCCGCAAAATATTTTTTAAGAATTTTCTCTTCAATAACAGAACTACGATTATCAATGCTAGCCCTTAGTTGTAGAGCTTCTTCCAGTTGTGCTAACAATTTATCGCGTTTGTCTAATAAGACTCTCATTTCATCAGATATATTGCTAGTGGAATGAGTAGAAGGCGTATCACTTATTTGATAACTATTATGGCAAACATTGGATTGACTCTTGAGTTCGCATTTAGCAAAACACGCCGCGATATCATTATCATCGGACTTGCGTTTCTCAATGGATTTATCTTTGAGCTCAACTTCGATGTGTTGCAAACGAGCACTGATCGATAACAGCAATCGCGTTACTTTTTCTGTTTCGTCGCAGTGAATGTTTATTTTCTCCGATTCCTGATTATTAATGCCCAGTTTTTTCAGTTTAGCTTTGATTTGTTGTCCTAAAGTTTCATTCGCTTCTATGTCTTGATTTAATGCCATCTCTTCGGAACGCAAAATATCTAGTTTTCTTGCGAGTCTGGAAATTAATTCATATTTATTGGCTAACAATTCATCATTAGAAGTAAACGAAGCACCGGTATTGACGATGAATGTATTCGCTGCTGTTATAGGCGACGCACTCGAAGATATATAGCCGTTGTCACCTTCACAAGTAGTTTTCGCACATTTATCATTTGGCCATAATTTGCTATAAGCCCACGGAGAGTACGTCTCATCATCTATTGATTTATTGTTAGCTGAAAGTTTGCTCGCCTGCACATCATTTTGATACATAGTTTCCGTTACTTCATTTGACGCTTCACTTGATTGAGTGACTCCTTTTTCAAGTTTGCTGCCATTCCGACGAAGAGTTTCTGTGGTTTGTGTCGCTATCTCTGACTTGAGTGATACCGATTCGGTTCTTCTCGTAATTGACGATATCTTTGATGGAATGATTGGCTTAAGTTCCGATGATTGTTGAACGTTCAAAGACAACGCTGTCTCAGAAGCGCAAGCTTTTTGCGACACCGAATGCGTTATCATTGAAATGGCACTTTCATGTTCACAGTGAGGAGGAAGTGGGGGAGGGGTTGGCGGCGGAGGCAGTGGTAGGGGTGGCAGATCTTCCATTTCGACGTCTGCCGTCGATGGCGGCGGTGGTGGCAGTGGTGGCGAAGGAGGACTAATGCTGTTCTCATATACATTCTGCACAATCAATTGAACTTTTCTTGAAGGAACCTATGAATAAATTTGAATATATCACAAATAAATTAAAACTTATAAAACACAATACTATTTTAATCAAAATTTAAAAACTACTGCGAAACAAATACATGATACAAACTAGAATCACGAGAAGCACACCTTTCGATGAAAGTAAATTAAATTTTTATATTTATCATCATTGACTGCATTGTTCCACAGCCAATACAAACACCAGCCAAAAGAAAAAGCTATTATGAAGTAAGGAATCATTTGACTCTATCGAATGCGAATCGTATGAAAACTGTTGAAACGCGTCAATTAAGTTGCAAGCAATTAATACACTTTCAGACGTGAAGCATAAGATGTGAAAGCACTAACATTAGCACAAGTCTCGCAGAAATGAATGGCCAAAAATAGCTGTCTAACTTCCAATAAGAGACAACCAAATGCACACATCCTATGCTTACACGCGCTAAAGCTGTGTAATGCAACGCAAGCCTTACTTCTGACACAACAGCATCTATTAACGGGTATTTCGTATTTAGTACTACATCGACGGCTCACAAAACTGCGCACACAACACACAGATCTATCAATCTTCAAATTAATGAGATCCTATGGGATCTTTTCCGGATGTATCCTCTCTTATGTGAAATGCAATCATTTCTATAATCCGCGTTTACTTTACCACATCAAATAAATTACAAGTGAAAGCGCAAAGTTATAAATAACTCTAGAGATTAATATTTGTAAAATATAGACTAATATTTGCTTAACATTTTGTCAGAATGGAAATGTTCGCATAATATGCGCAAAATATAGTTAACTCTTCAAAAAACTCGATATTAAACTTCTATTGAAAATATAATGCAAAAATCAATTCGAGTTGAAAAATAAGTTCACAAAAGACATCGTTAATGGAAGCTTATCAGTAACGGCACAAATAGCTAAACTAAAGTCATGAGAGCTATAGATAATCAATGACTGCAGTATTTGCTACTATTCTATAGCAATGAATTGCATTATGTTCCTAATGGTCCATAGATTACAAATCAATGCCATATATATAACATTTTTTATATCAGCCTAAAAGCTGGCCATTTGTAAGTCACATTAATTTTGATTTGAAATGTCACAAACATATACATGTATAGCAACGGAATTAAATAAAAAGTATTAAATTTTAATTAAAAAAGCTCAAACTGGTAAGAATAATAAGTTATTATGCATTGGCTTGAATTAAATAGTCAGGAAAAGGCATTTAATGGAGAACAATAAAATCGTAATAGTAATCTTTAATATAAATAAAAGGTAAGGCGAACTCAAAACATTTATATGAATATGTAGGTGTAATTTATTACCTCAATAGCATCCTCACTGGTATTTTCATTATCCTCAGGTGGAGAAGTCTTACAGTTTTCCTGCATTTCTTGTTGCTTCTGCTTTAAGTAAAACTGATAAACAGCTCGCTTTTGAATTGCTTTTATCTCAGTATCTGACGTTTTTTGCGTCTTTGAAGGATCGAGAAAAATCATTTTACTTCCAATGACTGGCGAAAGTTTAGGGCTCGACTCGTTCTCTTGATAATCCGCAAAATGCAATTTGGGAGGCGGTGGTGGCGGCACACTATTCGACGGACTTTTGCATTTCTCGTAGTAAAGTACTGACGCTGATTCCTGTCGCTTCGGCTGTTGAACTTTGGCACTTCTGGCGATTTGCGACGAACTGTTTGTCGTCAGACTATTGCGGCTATAATTGTATAATGACGTGGAGTTTGTGGCCGTAGTATTGAGCGATGACAACGATGGCGAGTGCGTCATCGCTGACGACGAGGCTGTGAAGTAATCCGAAGTGGTCACCAGTGAAGTCACGCCAGTGCAGCTCGAAGTTACTGATTGATCACAAGACCACGACTCTTGCATCTGATTTTCTGTAAAATCCGCTTCAGGAAGCAATGGATAAGTCTGACTAAATTGCTTTAAATCACTTTCTTCTAATTTTGATCTGAGGTTAACCAAACTCTTGGAATATCCAATACTATTGACTCTATTCTCAGAATAATTTGCTTGATATGAATTGGAATTATTTTTATAGTATAAAACTTCAGTCGACGATAAATTAGTTTCATTTAATGCTTCATTAGCTTTTGCAGACTGAGATTTATTTTGAGCGTCGTTTAGAGGTTCTAAAGTGAATTTTCTATTTGAAGCTAAACTAGAATCGCGAATGGGAGGCGTAGGCGGAGGAGAGTCGTCGCT
Organism: Microtritia minima; assembly: GCA_034699355.1. NCBI lineage: Eukaryota > Metazoa > Arthropoda > Arachnida > Sarcoptiformes > Euphthiracaridae > Microtritia > Microtritia minima. The sequence goes on along the minus strand of JAQIYA010000050.1, from coordinate 20,215 downwards.
AATTAAGTAGCGATCTTCTTGACCACAACTCTGAACACTATTTTTGTTCCGAGATTTCCACATTTGAGAATTAACACAATCAGGCCCTTTAAGAAGTGTGTGCTCATTGTATTTAGCCATAAATGAATTATCGTTAATATAAGACTTTCGCGATAATTTCAAAATGGGTGAAAAATCAAACCCAGATTTGGAAGCAAGAAGACTGTAGACCGAAGAAGGCGTTGGATTATTACGATTATGAGATCGCTTATGAACTATATTATCATCAGTTTCTCGATCTAAATTTCCGGGAACTGACTTTGCCGGCAGAACTGACTTTACACTTGTGGCCATATTTTCATTGTAAACATTAGCAGTCCCTGTAATGCTAGAGCGCCGAAAATTTGCATTATTGGCAGACACTTGTACTTGAAGTGGCAAATTCGATGTCGATTTGGCTGAAGCCCACGGCTCGTAGTAATGATATGCACTGCAGTAAACAAATGTTATTTAATAAAAGACTTTAAAAGAATGTGTGCATACCTTTTAGCTGAACTGCCAGCTGTTCGAGGACTAAGGCTTCCACCTGTCGATACAGACGACGCATTAGAATCGGATCGCGAGTGAAAATAGTTATTGGATAAGGCATTGGCTGCGCCCCACGTCGACACTGTGGTCGATGCAGATTCATAACCACTATCTTTTGTAAGCTTACGATTGTTACAAACGCTATCGTTGGCAATGGAGGCGCTGTTTCGCTGGTTATGATGTCTTTGTTGATGCGAAGATAATGTCGCGGTAGTGGACAGACCACGCATATTTTCGTAGATGCGATCGATGTCGTCGTTCTCGCTGAGCGGCTCAGTCCACGACAAGTGCTGTGTCGACGAGCGTCTTATATCGCCGTCTTGATAGTATTGATGCTGATAATAGAAATGTCGAGCGCGGTCGTCGTTGTGGTCAATGTTGTTGTGCTGGTGTTGTTGTTGGTGTTGGTGGTAGAATGAGAACTCTCTGTCGGCTTTGAGCCATTCGGGCGAGTCGTGCGACGCCGAAGCGCAAGCGTTGCCACTCTTGGCGTGAACGGCGTGAGCGGCGCTCAGAGAGTTATGACTCTCATCCTCATTTCTTACTCGACCTGATTTGTTAGTCTCTGACTCATAGACACTCGTATTGGGCGCGTGTAAACTTGATTTGAGCTGCCGTTTGGTTGAGCTGCTGTTACTTGACTCTGCTTTTTATATTTACATTGGAAGCAAATGACAAAAAAATAAAGATTAAATAGTGATGTCAACTCAATTGCGATAATTCATTGATAAGTTTATACCTAGAGTTGCATTTAATGCATACTTATACAGACTGTACAGACACTTAAAGTGAGTTAGACTTGTATACGCCAAACAAGTATTTGAAGAGCAAATAAAAAACGAATCTAAAATGAATACATACCTAAATTAGCGCTCGTGAAGCCGTATATTTCGTCGTCATCGCAGTTAGCGCTGGCAACAGAGCCACCACTCGCTGTCGGTGACGGCTTTCTACTCGTTGAAGAATTTTTGCTTTTAGCTATATTTTGTTGTTCGACGGCAGATGTTAATCCTTTTGCTGAGAGTGGCCTATAATTCAGACCGAATACGAGAAAATGAGAAAATGTTAGTCATGTTAGCAAAAACGCATTTCTAGCGTAAGTGAAAATAACGCATACAAGCGATTATTAAAACCTTTAGCCTTTACTTTCAATGTCCTACATATTAATACAAAGTGTGCTCATTGTTTGTACTCAAAGCTGGCTATAATAGCTTTCAAATGTTGCAGCTTTTATAGTGGAAAGCATTGAAATTATGAAAAAACTTTAAATCGCGAGAAAGTTGTGGAATGCAAGACCAAAGTAATTGTAAAAACAGTGATAATAGTAATATCATATCAATAGTATATCAATCGCTTAAGTGTTACATATATCCAAGGATATCATTTATATTCATATATCACTCAATTGCTTAGCATTGCTATTGAAAAGTATGTTATGTATGTAATACACATTAATTATTATTGATAACAAAACGCATTATAACAACAAAATTGAATGTAATAATGAAGTTGTGATACGTTATCGCATCGCGATTGCAATGCAAGTCAATGTTAATGTTAATGCTATTGTGATCGTAATTATTATATTATATTAATATTTGGTGTCTAATGAGTTACAGCTGCGAACAAATTTCAACAAAGAGTTTCGTTCGCTCTCTTAGCAACTCATACGACTCTCACACGACTCTCACACGACTCGCACAGAAGCAGACATTATCAACAATCAAATTTCAACCTAATTTTGTTTTTCCTTTGCTGCGACTTTCCCAGCGATCGCCGCAAACTCGTCACTCTCTCCAGCAGAGTGTGACCGCTCTGATGACCGCTATGCTGACCGCTCTGTTGGCCGCTCTGATGCGCACTTTGTTGGCCGCTCTGTTGACCGCTTTGCCATTCACTCGTCTCTCTCTCCCTCTCGTCGTCCGAACGCGAAGTCGAAGACTTTGAGGCGAACTGAAACCACGAGCGAAGACGAGACGATTCGTTAGTGACGCTCATTATTATACATATTAGTTGTTTGTTGACAGCTTTATGAGTCGATCGGCGTGTTGTCTGCGAGTTGGTTAGTGTTGGTCACCAAACAAACACAAATGCTGGCCAACAAAGAGTGGGCCGAGTGTTGACACCGAGCGTCGCAATAGTCTCACTAACGCAACATTTGCAACATTCATAACATTCACTGACTCTCATGACATCAAACATTCTTTTTCACTGTTTGCCACAAAACCGATGCATTTAGTGCTCTCTCCGACTCTCGCCGTAATGTAATGCATATAATGTAATGCATGTAATGCTATCAAAACTAGTTTTTCTTGAAATGGGCGATAGAGAGGAGAAGAGATTGCGAGCCAATCAAGTGGCGACCGCTCTATATGTTTGTTGTGTGCTGTGTGGAGTGTACGTACGCTAGAGTTGCGACTCAACACTCACCACACTCTGTCCCTCCTATTCCCCAATTCAATCAATATCTACAATTTTCGCTTTATTTTGTTTAATAAATATATTTTTAATAAAATTTAATATAAATTTAATATAATTTAAATTAAAATAATTTTATAGTTTAAAAGCAAGATTGTAAAACTTGAATTCACACTTTATTTTTAATTAAAAATATACGTTATTTAAGTAAAATGAGTAGAATTGATATTTAAAAATTAATTTAATTTAAATTTTGATAATTTTTCTCAAATTAAAATATGAAAAGGGTTGCAAAAATATACAAACGGTTACAAAAATGGTTGGTTTGAATGTGATAAAGTCTCAACTCTAAGAGAAATACTTATCTTATGGCATACACTGCCTTCTATTCTATGAAGCGTCAAACGAAACGCAAGTTTTTCATCTTTTGTTAATACACTTTTTGATATTGATTTTTGCTCCACTAAAGTAAAAATTGGTTTTTATTTCTTACACTTCTTGATATAAAAAAAATCTAATACACCTTAGAATTTGTTACTTTTATGATTGATTTGCTTAAATGACTTTCATTAATATAATATAGTAATTAAATAATTGTGAGATATCTTTATTGAATGTTATGAACGCATATAAACTCTCACAAACTTGATAATAATAGTTGCGATTAAAGGTATAATAAAATCAATATCTAATTCATTATAAAAGCATTTCTTAATCAATAATCAGCTTAATTTGTAAACCTTATTATTGAAGGCATGATAAAGTTAATGTCGAGCACTATCTTTATTACTGAGCTTAAAATTCACTCAAAGTCAAAACTCACGCCTTTGTAATGGAATTATAATAAAAGTTTAAGACTTTCTTGTTGTGGTTGTGATCGGAGCGGTGAAGTGAGTGAAGTGAATGGTCGCACCATTAAACGACTGTCTGTGTGACCTCTTTTGTCTATTATTCAGTTATCATTTTGATAGGTAAACAAACAAATCAGTTCAAACTCTAATTTTAATTATTCTCATTTAAACATTATTTTCTAAATATAATTCTAATGCTATTAAGTTAAACTTTATAAGAGCACACATTACCGTTCAAAACCAGTCCTAAATGAATAAATTTTTATTGTTATTAATTCATATTTTGATATTTCGCCAAAACTTTTCAGTAAATAATCCGAAAAACTTGAATATTAATAACTCGTTTTATTACTCGAGACCATTATTTCCCCGTAAGTGAAAAGTTAACATTTTTGTATAACTATGTACTCTATATTTTTAAATACTGATACACAAGATTAATCTGTATTTTACGAAATATTTTGTAAAATTATAATAAATGTAAGTCTAATTTGATGACTGCAATCCAATCGATTGGGCTAACTATGGGCCAACTGTGGGCCAATAAAACGATAAGAGAAGTGAAGAGAAGAGCAAACGAAAAGCTAAGGTCAAGAACAGATGTTTTTCGTTTGGCATTTGGCACGCATTTTCTTATGGCAACGCTTGAGTTTACGTTGACTGCACTGTATTTGCAAATTATTTATGCATCCCTTGCAGAGATCGTCATTTGGCTGAAAGTGTATGCTTTCCTTTCCGTTCGGTAATTAGTTTAATAGATAGATAGAAAGTTACGCTACAAGTTTACACCACTATAGGCAGCAAAACTGGATACAAACTCAACTTATTGTGCCATCAATAATGTTATTGTATTACACTTTTATCCAGTTTTGTTAACTTAATTCTAGCGACAAATTATCGCAACACACAAATCGATTTATCAAATAAATGCGAGTTTAATTCAAATTATTCACTCTTATAAATACAGACAAATTTATTTTAAGATAATATATTTGCACATAAATTGTTAGTTTTACATAAAAAGATTAACTCCAGTTCAATGTTATGCTAACATTAACTACGAGTTCTTCAAATAAATTATCTTCGATTTTATTTGAATTATTTAGACATAAAATATGATTAACTAAACGCAACGTATTCAACATATTCTTCACAATATTATTAAAGATAGCGCATGAGAGCAGTGTTTGAAAGTTATGTATGGCCTCAGCTATGCCTGCATTGCATTGCATTGCATGGCAATGTGAATGCATTCCCCGCGAGTGCCGTCATAGCAGGCATAGCCGTCTTTGGCGTCATTGTGTGCCGTCCTTGCAATGTCGACTGCATTTACTGCTTTGCTGAGCAGTGGCGGAAATGAGAAGATTGCAGAAAATAGATTTCTTTATAAAACTTTCATTATCAACAATATGTACACAAAAATGATGACAACTCGCAAATTTGAGTGTGATTTCATGCGAAGTGCAATACATGAGTAAGATTTGATAAAAGATTGGTTACGCGTCTGTTGAGAGAGAGATGAATGCGAGAACAATAACATAGCTCTGCTATACTCTTATAGTAAAGTAGTAGTTTTACCCTACATTCACAATAGTTGGAAAATATGTTTATGCCTAACAGAATATAATTTCCTGACTCAAGCAAAAAACATACACAATAAATAAAGCGCAGTGCAAGCGATGTGTTGGCATTTGCCAGCATTGGCTGCGAAGTGTTTCGATGTGTTTGGATGTGTTGCGAACATACCATACCATACCATACCAAAACTTTCCCTAAAGAATGCAGTCGTACACACATGTATATACATTTCTACATTTATACATCTGTATATACATTTGAATATTTTATTGCTATCATGTATTGGCCGTAATAAGTGAGACACAGTCGGGTCGCTTCACTCTCACCATTAAAGTGAGCAGTCTTTCAATTTCTCCAAATGAATAATACGTAATCATAATAAGCAGAAACGAGAGAAATGAGTTGTAAGTTATTGTATGCTAGACATTAATTTTCTAATTACTACCGGCATATCAACAATGGCACACTTATTAATTTATGACAGTTATAATTAACAGTTAATTACGAGTAATATAAAGTATTACAAGTTAGGGACAACTTATATGCAGTAGAACTGAATGGCAGCTGAAGACTGCATCTCGATTTGACTCATTTTCGTCTAAATGGCGAAATAAATGAAATGCAATTAATGAACGGCTAAATGGGAATCAATGAGAGAGAGAGGCAGACAGACAGACCTGCATCCTATAGAGCCACTTGATCATAGTGCTGGTCGAGAGGTTGGCGTCGTCTTTCGTTTGCAGAGGTGGCGACCAATTCAGCACAATTTGCAGGCGAAACTGAGTGTTGCCCGACAATTGTCCTGCGATTAAGTAATGCATTATCAAATGAGAGTTTGTCATACTATGCTCGTACGAGTGCACGAGTGGACGAGTGCTAACCTCGATAGCTATTAAAAACTGGTGTCCAAAGTGGAAGCAACTAAAGTATGGTTTGATAAATGATAGTTGTCTAACGTTTAGTAATTTCCTGTTATAGCATATCGTGACTTATCTTACTCTGGATAGCATTGTAGAGTTGCATTCCATAAGAGTCTCCATTAGGTTCAAGAAATGTAAGCTAACCGTCTCTGCCAACTAATGGTAGGAAACAAGATTTTAGACATTTCGTATTGACAATAGTGATAGTGATTCAAGTGATTGACAGATTATGTTTAATGGCTTGATATTGAAAAATGAATGCATTAGTGAAGTATGTTTTTAGTGGAATAACTTGTTTAGTGCGGAGTGTGGTGTAAGTTATGTAAGTTATACACACATCACACACGACACGCACATAGAGTCAACGCTATTAAATAAGACGCTGACCTGATAGAGTCCCTCCTATAAGGCAACAGTTGTGCGGTAAGCAAAAGAAATGAACATTAAGTAAGCAAACACTAAATCGCTTATCAATTGTGTCTATCAATGCTCACCACTTTTGAATGGCAGACTAACTGTAATATTCCGGGAGTTATTTTCGCCCAGAAGTCGGAGAGGGTTAGAGTGCACTGATGGTAGTGATCGCTTCCCGGCGGGTTCTGACCAGAGATGCTCTCCACGTACATCGTCCACAACTGGCAGAGGATGAACGCGTGGAACAGCGACGACATGTGCAGCACAGACGCCTTCGACTGCTCCGCAAAGCCCGCTAAGATCACTTGGATGTGCTCAGCTATGTGTGTGTTGGCCTCCAACGGGATCGGCTGACAGAGCAGAGTGGCGTTGGTGTGCATGAGTGCGCTGTGCTCTAACGAGCCCAACAACAACCACGACAGCGACCGAATGTGAGCCACGCAGTCGATGAATTCCTTCGGCCTATTGATAGCATTCAATTACAGATTCAATTGTAATGTCGTGTAATTGCATATCAAAGCCCTATCAATGCTGCATAATTTCACTGAAGGTCATGCTTTCGATGGACAGATGTTTCAGACAGAGGCCAACAGTGCTTACTTAACACATGCAACAAAGTTAGCAAAGTTGGCAGAGTTAGCGAATCTGAGTGTCAACTGTTTGCATAGCTTCTGCATGACCGACACGCCCATCGCATACTTAATAGATTAGATTATCACAAGTATTTTTTGCATTTGTAATGAAAAACAAATTTAGGCATTTTTTGTTTGGTTCACAATTGTCGCATAAGTGCGAACATCTAATAACATGTAAAAACATCGAAAAACATATTTTTTAGGTGAGAATAAATAGGGTAAAAGTAGTCACCCCTGTTGTAGTGAAGGCAGACTGTAAAGCCATGGCAGATACTTCACTATAGCTCTATGATCGCTGCCATTATTTTTTGTCATCTCTAGCGATAAATACTGAGAAATTCCTGCTTTCAGATGTCCGCCCAGTGTTTCTTCATTGAGGTGAATGGATGTGCCGAGAAAATTGCTCTGCAATGACATTAGATTCCCACGTGAAAGTGCATAGTGTTAGAGTTAGTTAGAGTTAGTTAGCGTTGGCTACTGTCAGGCTTATGAGGGCATTAAGTGTGATAGTGTATGATAGCGTACTGAGAGTGCATGAATCGGTGCATTAATTGGTGCGTTACCTTAACTCTGCTCAGAGTGTGTACGTCCGTAACGAACTCGAGCAAGTCGTACACGTGTTGGCGCATACACTCGCACGCGTTCGTGTTGTAGTTGTCCATCTCTGACGAGCAGTTGGTCTTGATGTCCACGATCACCGACGGCGGGAGCGTTCCTCCCGAGTCCTGGAGCATGAACTGCACTAATGTCATGAGATTCTCGTCGGGAATCATAGATCGAAACTTAATGGCTTGAATGAGTTCGCAAACAATAGTTCGGGTCAGCAGAAAGCGATCTCTTTCTCTCACAAAACTTCTACAGCAAAGGTTGCATAACTCTAAGAGTTGTTCATATAATAGAGGCGACTGTTGTATAATATGACTCAACACTTTCGAATAGGGATCCAGTATTGTCTTGAATGTGTTGATTACCGGCAGCTTAAGAGTGGACAACATTATTCTCATGAGCGGTGTTAAGTTAAGCACACCGGCGTCGGGTAACAGAATCATCATTTTGCGCAGAAACGTCTCCAATTGAGGCAATAGTAAGCCCCACGGCTGTTGTGATGGCGTGTCCAGAGATATGCATTCCAGATATGTCGCCACCTTATTGTTTGGGCTCATATTGTAACTCTTTTGTACTCTTTAGATGGATTAAATGCAATTTACTTACATTACCCAACATATGCATCATGTCTGAAATATGTGGTAAATGTTTTCGTTCGTTCAGATTCTAACAGATAAATAAATATTACAATGGTCTGCAATTTAGTGAAATGTGATGACTTGCAAATAAACTTACTTTAACACAATAAATATATATAGCATGAAAAATGAGAAAATATATGAAATATGTTTTCTGAAACTCACTTGAAATAGTTCAACAAGTGGTGATACTTGATTAAGATCAACGAAGTCAGATAATGCTAATGTTATACTTTTAAAAAAAGTTGGACCTAAAAAGAAAAAGATGAGTGAGAAAAGCGATAACTTTTAGCCTACTTTACACAAATGGCTATTAATTTATTTTATTAAAGTATACAATACCAGAATATTATCTTGAAATCAAAATCTTAATGAGTTTGCTTTAAAACATAATAAAAATTTATTTGCGTAGTTTAATGTTTGCAGTGATTATCACGAAATTAGCTATTTTGGAATTTGCCATTATTTGGACTATTAATTTTCAAGTTATTAATATCTCAACACGTTATCTATTATTAATATCTCGACATAAAAGCTTTTTATGTTTCATTTAAGTCATAAATCGATACTCTAAATTTTTGTTTTGTAAAATTGTTGATTACACACAAAATTGAATTTACATAACATTTCTCTCGACCTGTTTCTTATCTTTAAAACATATGTTTCAAATATCTGGAAAAACAATAATATTGAATGCCAATTAGTTTGAAGTGTTTAAGCATTTTTTTTATTCTGAACAAATCGTTGCAATTATTTCTTATTGGTTTATTTGTATTGAATTATCTAAAAAAACTTCAATAATCTAAAGAATGTTAAGCATTAGTATTTATATGATAAAATAACTAAAGTTGTTTATAATAAATATTTTCTTAACAGATAAATAAACAATATTGACTTAAAACGAAGTTAACTACAGTATAAGCAAACAAATTTTTAGTTTCTAAACTAAAAGAAATGTTTACTACACATGGCTTTCATTTAAGATGATCGACCTTTATTCCACACTCAACATAACCAACATAACCATTCAATATGTAACTTATTATTCTTTGTTTGCTTCTTATTAATCAAATCAAACTGTACACTACTCTTGTGATACGAAAAGTTGATAACTAAAAGTTTCAATTCGAAAAAGAATCAGATATTTTTTAAAGCAGAAGATTTAATGACCGAAATAGATATTGATTTTACACGATAAAAATATATAGTAATTATTAAGCAACATATTTATATATATTTATATATAGTTCAAATGATTAATTTTTGATGTTTGCGATAATACTTTTACTATTAACTAAGTTTTAAATTGCTAACATCAAAGATTAATTGCACTCAACTTTTGATAATGTATTTTTCAAAACAAAATTACTGTCTTCATTATTAAATAATGGTTTAAAACATATAAAGAAAACTAATTTCTAAATACAATATTCAAATTTTATAATTATTATATAAATCCATTAATTATTATTTATTTTATTATCGCACTGTAAAGTCATTTCTCTAACAGATAACAATATAAATTTTAATTTACTGCGAACTAAATATAATATAAATGATTTGACAGATATATGACCTTATTATAGAAGAAAGGAAAGCGTTAAAAATCATAATAAAAAAATAAAACTTAACATGAAAATCTCAATTGTTAACAGAGTTAAAAATAAATCGCTTATCAGATTAATAAAAATATCGAAAACAATATCGCGATACACTTTTATTTGATATTTATTTAGTTATGTATTCTAAATAATAAAACTTGAATATAATTTTTTTTTGTTTCACTAATAAATATTTAATTAAATCATAAATTTATTTATTATTTAATAAAATAATAATACAAAAAATTATAAAAATAAATATCACAATGAAATTCCATTTACAGTGCTTTTACATTAAAATTTACATATATTTTTATTTCTAGAAAGTTTATAAATATAAATTTTAAATGTTTAATCAAAATGTATCAAATTCTGCTTTTTTGTTTTGAACGTTATCGCGTTATAAACAATTTATTAAAAGTCACGTTGAATTAGCAAAATTATTTTTGGTAAATATTCATATAAAAACAGTACTCGCGATCAATTCTTGCGTTTCACACTTGATTCTGACGTCTAAGCTATACAGTTAGATATTATAATTAGTCATTTAAACTCAAGAGATGTGAGATTATTTTTTATTTGACAATTTCTTTTTCAAAATTGAGTCAAAATGATATATTATTCACTTAATTTGCATTATCTCAATGAAAATGCTGAGTCATATTAACAAATCAATTTCTAAATTTTCCATTTCATTAATCAGAAGACATTTAAAATTAATTAAAAATTAATTATTTAAAAGAGTTCAATATTCTGAGCAAAACATTCAATTAATGAATTGATATCTTAACAATTTCAACAAAAAAATTAAATTTGATACGATTATTATCAATTGAATTCAAATTTGTGCCATTTTTTGAAAACTTTCTCAATGAGACGTAACAAATAAATTATTTAAAATCTTTTAATTTATTCGCATTTTATAATTCAATTTGTTTGAAGATTTAATATATAAGTCATTTTATTTAAATTTAACCTAAAACTGCCTACATTTCAAAAGCTTTAGTAAATTCTTATCATATTTTGTTTTATTATAAATACTTAACAGTTAAATTATATTTATATTAAAAATTACTGGTTCGCTCTTTCATTTTCTTAACTTATTTCAAAACTATAATATAATTCTGTTTAGGAGTCCAAATTTACAATTTAAAATTTAAAAACCCATAATTATGAAAAATTTAGATATAACACATATTTTTTTATATTATTATTCAAACATATTTAAATGTTATATTTAGATATAACATTTTAAGTGAAATTTTAATTAAATTCTAAAAAATCATAATAAAAGTAATAATTAAATTATATCTATTGAAATTCAAATTTAGCATTTGTATTGCGATAAAAGGTGTAATCTGTTATTCCAATAATTTAAATGCTTATAAAAGTAGACCAAACTTAAATCTAGGATAAATATCTTTACCTGTTTATAAGCATATGAAAGCAACTTTTTTCAACGAGAGTAGTGTGAAGATTATTTTTTAAAAAGGTCATTCAAACTAATATACTTGCTTTCTAATATGGCTAATAATCCACTAAAATCTTAATATCATATTTTGCTTTATATTACTGTTCCAACTTCAGTAAATTATAATATTATAATTTATATTATATTTACTCATTTCAATCTTATTAAAATGTGTAATATTGAATATCAACTGTATTTAGTGTTATAACAGATAAAATACTAATTTTAATTATAAAAATTTTGTATTTAAACATTATCTGTTATTTAATTGAATACTCATTTATTTGAATTAAAACTAAAAATAATAATAATAATAAATATATTTACTTGAGTATTGCATGAGTATATTTACTATATATAAAACAGTAATAAGTTTGCCGTAATTTTTAAGGTTTAAAGCAAATACAATCGAGTATTATCCCAATTAAAATAAGATTTTAAAAAATTAAAATTAAAAAAATAAAAATAAATAAAATAATTGTTTAACTTTATAAGTTGACATTAATCTTAATATTAATTGTCTAAAGGTATAATTAAAGCAATTAAACCCACATTAAAAATTGAAAACTGTTATTAAATTTAATTCTTATAATATTAAATATCCTTAAATATATATTTTACAATATAATAATAACATCTATTTTATTAAGTAATAAACATTTGCAATTAAATGATGGTTTAAAGTAAAAACTTATAAAATGTTAACTAAAAATTAATATTAAAATAAATTCTAACTTCATCCTAAATTTATTAACTTTATTATTATGATAGTTATTAAAAATATGAAATTCACTAATTTGAACGGCCATATGTGGGTTAAGCGTAACTCAGAGTAAGATCTGTGTTTTTCAATGTTTAATGCCTATATTCTTATAAAGGATAAATAATTTAAGAGCTCAATTTATTCAAACAATAAACAACTAACAATTAGTCTAGATTTAAATAAGAATTAAGATATTATACAATATGAATACTCTGAATGCACTTTAATAAAAAAAACAAAAATATCAATTTGAGTACAATAACTTTAAATTTATTAGTTCGAGAAAGATCAAGTTGGAGTCAACATTATGCGCTAAGTGTTTGTATACTTTGCTTAAATTTAAATTTAAAAAAAACAAAAATTTTTGTATAATAAACTTTTTTCTATGATGAAATAATAGTATTATATATCAATAGTACTTTTGTATAATAAGTTGCAAAAATAACTTTTGAGGTTATCTGAGTAATGAGTTATACTAAATGTATATAATCTTAATAATTATAAAATATATGAAAAGTTATATAAAATTAGTCAAAAATTTAGATTTACTCTTACTGTTTATAACAATAAACTAATCTACACTAATCTGTATTATTAGTTTTTTAATTAACTTCAGTTTATAATGTGATTGCAAACTAATTGATATTAGATATAATTCCACTGTTATAAAGATACACATATAATGTATGTTCCCTTATTGAAGGAAAAAGTCAATATAACTTTTAAAATAAATTCAATAATAAATTTAAAAATTTCTTATTGATTTAGAATTTAGTTAAGTTGATTTGAATTTCAAGTGCAAAATTTTTTCTTGAGTTTATATTTGAAAAGAAATTTTTAATTCAAATTTTCTTCGATCAGATATTGTTTAAAATTCAATATTATTATAATAAAAGGAATTATATAAAGAATTGAAAGATTGTTTTAATAAATATAATAATGATAAATTCTCCCCTTATTATAAATAAATTATGGGATTAATGTTTGATGTTTTGCAATTTTTGCTGAAAAATATTTATACTAAAATTTAAATATATTTATAGAGCATAATTTATTATGCATAATATTTATTAATTATTAATATTAAAAAAGCACGAAGCCTTCTCGTTAATCACTTACTTGTAAAATGAGAGTAAAACAATTGTTTGAAAATGCCATTCGGAGAGAGTTGATGGAGAGTACATCTAATAAATTGTCTCGCTATAGACGGCGTGCTTCCAGGCAAATGAATATTACTGTTATATAAAATTAAACAAATATAAAAAATTCTACTTATTTAAAATAAATTTACTCACATATTTTGTTAATTTTAAAAAATATAATAAAATAGTTGATTAATATGTTTATGTTTTTATACTAATTTAAATTTAAACATACTTTTGTTAGTAAACAAAAAATTATTAAAATTAAAGCAAGAAATATTCAAATAATTCAAAATTCAATATTCAAAATTTAAATCTTAAAAAGTTTAAAATATAATTGTAAATTAAATTATAATATAAATACTGTAATTTTATGAAGAAATTTTCATTCTCAATGATTATTTTATTAATATAAATTTAATATCTTTCTTATTTATAATTATTGTATGTTGTAATGAGCAGATTTAGATTTTAAATCTTTTAAGAAATTAATTTCCGATACAATTTTTAAACAAAAATTACTATTATATTTTATTTTATGCTATATTTTAATAACTTAAGTGAAATTATAAAGAATTAAATTATTTATATGTATTATTTCTACAATAATAAATGCTAAATTAAAAATTATAAAAAATAGGTAAATTTTAAAAAAGAATAAGAACAGATAAATTTCGAGAATAAAAATAAAAACCGGGAATTTTATGGGAAAAAAACCTCTTCAAAGTTACTTTTTAAGAGTTGTTTTGAACGTTAAACTCATTTAACAGAAGTTTATACTTGCAATAAAAAAGTAAGTTTCAACCGAAAAACCCGCTCTTTAATCATTATAATCATCAGCAACTTAATTATTCATCAGTAATGAATCATCACCCATGACTTATCATTTTTATTATTCATCTAAAATTCTATTAACACAGTGTGCAATATATATTTAATAATGAATTAAATTCATTAAAATATACTAATATACAGATATATATATATATAATATCTGTATATTTTGTATTTCAAGTATGTATTTCAAAAAAAATTGCACGAAAAAGCTTATTTATTGACACCTCTGCGAATTCATATTAATTATAAAATAAAACACTTTAATATTAAGCCTTAATAGATTTAAAATTCTAATCTTCAGTATCTCTGAGTCGAGAATTTTTTGAAGTTCAAGCTTTATTTGAGTCTTAATTTCTAAGTCTTAGAATTGTTCAGACATTTTCCTCAACTCTAATCGTGTATAATATTAATGTTCATAATAAGTACTTATCAATAATTGATTGATTATAGAAGATTTACCTTTCACTCTGCCAGGGAAATGATGTCAAGCCAGCAAATTTTGACACTAAACTCAAAATTTCTGGCAAAATAGTTGCCGACACGCTTGGGTCGCGATGAACATAAGTGCCAAGAATAACAATACACAGTCCTATCTCTTCTTCTGTAAAGTGTTCCAACACTCCTCCACATCGACTGCATCTTTCATTGATGACATCATCGGCACCTATTGGACCAGTTGTTTGTTGAGATGAAAGCGATCGCTTAATAGGAAGTGATCCGGCAGTAGAAGCTGAACGCATGGCGTTTCTCCTCAAAACCTTTTCTGCGACACCACTTCCTCTGCCTTCAATTGATCTCTGTGTGTCGCTAGCATTAGATCCCATTTTTCTAGCTTTTCTTTGACGATAATGGCGCTGAGATTTCTGATCGTCAACCATAGAGGTTGACATTGAAGTCATCTGATTATCTTCTAGTTTATCGATGCTAAAGCTGTGTCCAAGCGATAAACTCGGTTCAAGAACAGGCTTGTCTTTTGGCATATCTTTTTTCAATTCTTCAGACAAACTATTATCTGTTTTATCGTCAGCACTAACTTGCGATTGTTTATTGATCATAATTTGGGGAAAAGATTCGCTTGCTTTGACTGTTTTAGCCATTCCTATAAGAACTGGAGTATTAATATGTTTCGATTTAATATCATAATTTTCTGGTTTGCAATCTATCGAAGAGACTGTACTCGTGATAGCAGTCAGCGCCACATTTGATGGTGCAATTGATATGATTGGCGCTGAACTGTCAGATATCGACGGTGTATCACAAACTACTTGATTTTGCTCTTGTCTTATCATAAAATTATCATCTTTAATATAAGAATCCATGTAAGAAATATTAGCTTTCTTTTGGTGGAAAGCGGAGAAAGTATATTGATTTTCTTTTCTTACAAAGGGTGGCGTCGGACCGATCGGCAAAAGTCTTTCACAGACGGGAAAGTGAAGCTCACTATCATTGGTTAAATTAGTCTTTAAAGTTTGCACCCCTTTATCATACTCTCCGTGATAAAGTTTTTCAACATAATGTCCGTATTCCTCTTTAATTGAAGAATCCTTTAGTGGTCTTATATCCTTGGCTCCAATTCCAATAGGAAGTAGTCTTTCTTGAGGAGGCTTTAGAGGCAAAATTGGCTGTAGTTTAACGGGAGAATGAATTTCGATAGTCCACGTCGATTTGGTGGCCTTCTCTGGCGTTTTCGACGAGAAGACATTATTGTATGGATTGTCGCTATTAATTGATCGCAGCATCTTATGAGTCGATTCCTTAATTGAATGTTTGCCTTCATCTTCGCTCGCTTTTCGAGTTAATGCCTCGTGAATATTATTGTCTTTTTCTTCAATTTTAATATCTCTATGAATGAAATTTTTATTCTTTTTAAATTTTAAAGATCCCTCAAATGCTTCCATTCTTTGAAACTTAGGTCTATTTGGCGAAGTCTGTCGCAAAACGCGATGCAAGGGTTGATGAACTAAAGGCATTTTACCAGAAATATTCATTTCTTTTAATTCACTTTCCTTTTCATAGTTATTGTCATTCAAATTATTAGGAATAACGAGAGTTGACACATCAGATAACGTTTGAGTGACCACTAACTGATCACTTTGTTGTTGGCAAAGCACTTCAATCGCCTGTTGCTCTATTGGATGCGTTTTGTATTCGAAGTACTGTAACTCTGAAACCAACTCCTGATCATCGCTAATGTTTTGCACTTCCACTTTAGGACTCTCTGGAATGGCTTCGAGTTCTTTATCGTCTTCTTCAGCTTCGCTCGAAAATGCACTTTCGCTATATTTGGGCGAAAATGTCTCGTTTTCGTCAATTTGTTGTTCCATATTATGTTCAGACACGTGCTCCAGATCTACAGAAGCGGTGCTTAAATCTGTATTAACGTAAAAATATTCAATTAACTTATTTTATAGAGTAATTAATTACATGAGTAATTAAACAATAATTATTTTTCATTTCGGTTATAGTTTGAAACAATAGTTTAAAAACAAAGATTTATAATAGTAATAATTGCGTATATTTAAAACAAAAAATAAATTTAATTAAATTTGAAAATAATTAAACTTTTTAAAAATTGTAATGATTTATCAATAATAATGCTGATAAAAAGGAAGTGTAATAATTGAATATGTTATTAGCCAAACCTCTCGATTGCAAAGGCACGGGACTCGATAAGTAATCGTGCATTGATCGGCACCGATGAAAATGAGCTTCAAGTGTGTTCATTACGATTTGGATTAACATTTGTATTTGTTTTAGATTTGATTGTGTATTATATGAATGCTGGAATGAAAAATCAATATTTTAATCAAATGAAAAATATAGTTATTACGAAATAATACTTTATATAAAATAATCAATAGAGACATAAGCCATGAATGTCGAACGTGAGGCTTAAGTAACCACAATGAATACAAAGGCAAATGATTGCCGTGAATATAACGTTGCGGTGATGGACAATAGACAAGCAAAGGAAGACAAGTACTGAGCAATATATTTCCCATTTTGAAATTAAAGTCCAAAACTTTTGGCATCGAAGATATGAAAGCATTGAACACAGGAAGACCACGTAAGCTGTTTGGTGTGATCATAAAAGTCTTTTCGGTTGGACTGTAACCGATCAATATATTCAAATGACGCAAAACAATTTGCTAAACATTAAAATTAGAATAATTAGACTTATAAATTAGACTATAAGGCAAAAAATTAGCTAAGATTTTTAAGCATATAATTACATGACTCCTAGTCATGGATTTTTCGTCGTGTGGATGAGAGGAATCGGATCGCGATAAAAATTGCATTAATAGAAATATAAGCAAATGCATTGTGTCCCTGTCGTGGTCATCCACATCTCTAGACCGATGAACCACATTCAACAAATGAGTCTCTTCCTGAACTATTTCTTTAATTTCGTGAAAAAAGCTATTTGGAAAGTGAGCGCCGGTCGAACCCGTGAGTGCGGCCAACTTTGAGCTTTTACGAGTAATAGCGGGCGCCGAAGATTGACGATTGGAAAATTTCTCGCGATCTGATTTCAGCAATAGTCCAGTGCACGGCGCAGACATGGCTCGCTTATATGGAAATTTTTGATTAAAAGTTGCTGACAATGAACGGGTGTCGTGTGTATGCGATAGTGCTTCTTGAGCTTTATTAACCTTCTTCTGGTAGGTTTCGCTACTAGTGTTTGTGTTTTTGAGATCTCGAATATGAGTTATTTCTCCGTTTTGCTCCAAAATAACTTGAGATTCGAGAAATAGGGCGTCAAAACGATTTAAAAAGAAATCCCAAGAAAGGAAGCGTCTGTCACTTAAATGATTGTAGAGATGAAATATTGTGGTCAATATCATAGGCCTGTCAACAATGACGAGATCGAACTGCACTTCTAAGCACCACAACAACAGTTTCAAAGATGCAGTTTTAATCATTTCTAAATTAAGTAAAGCTCTTTGCGCGACACTGGCCTCGATGTCATCGAGACAATGGACGAGATAACAAAAAGCATTGGCCAACGATGCTTGTAATAATGGACTATTCTTAACTGTTGCGGGTTCGAGAAAGTGGGCGATTGTGGTGACCCTCTCTACAGCTGCGAAGCGAGCCCTCCAATTGTCGTTATGGAAGTCATCGCCGACAACCTTGTAAAACATAGTGGCGCCCGACGGCAATGTAATGCAGTGCAACAAAAGCGGAACACATAACTGCGATATTTGAGAAAATTCCGATTGAAGTAAATTCCAAAGATTAGGAATGAGAAGATTTTCCTGACACCAGATTAGAAATCCTTTTTGATTCTTAGCGGCCTTATTAAGCACTTCCGCGTGTAAGCTCATCAGTTTAATGCAATAGAGTAAATGATACAACACGTCGGCGTCATTATGGGTCTCGACTTGCTTGAGAAACGCGTACACGAGTTGGTCGTGTGGCGCCAATTCTTCAATTGTAAATTTAAACCTTCCCTGAGATGTACGCCAAAAGTCATTCTCGCTGTCATCAAATTTGTTCTCACAGATTGAATCATTACAATCGCCTTCTAACTGATGCGTAGTGACAACTGTACACTTGGCTGACGCCACATCATCTTCTGTTATGGTTATAGCTCTCGCCACTGCAGGAATAATTGTCTCGATAGGTATTGCTGGAGCAAAATCTAAATTGGCCTCGTATTCATTTATAGTCGCCTCTTTTAATTTTGAAAGTTGAGATCCATTTTCAGTAATGTTAGTTAAATCTTGGAGAGGAATTAAATCATTGACATTCAATGATTCCAACGATTGTCCAATAGGTATCTTATTTGTATCTTTCACTGAAACATTGTTATCAATCTTATGCGTGTTGTCGGGCAAAGACACCAATTGGGTCATCGACGACACCTCTCCGGGAACATCAGCCATAGTTACTTCCATAACAGGACATAAATATTCGATAATCAAAAGCGTCAACTGATACCAAATGGCGCACATTTCGCAATAAAGACATTGAAGAACTTCGCCCTCACTGATGTCTGCAGCGTTAAGCTCACGGCATGTATGGCTCCCCACCCACGGAGCGTGCAATATGTCAAGAATAAGCTTAAGAGTTTGTTTGGCTTCGTTGGTCTCGAGACCCTTATGCGAACTGACTTCTTGCAGTTCAAATTGTTTGACTAAGATGTCGAGCATTAAAATATAACACGAAACGTTTATTTCGGCGTCATTTACTGAAGTATCTTCAGTTATGTGAGTGCGTATTCCAGATCTATTCATTCCGGTGTTAACTGAATCGGGATATACTTTGCAAACTGAGCATAAGTTTTCGCAATTGGGATTCGTTAATGACTTAACACCAGTGGAAAACATAGAATTCAATAGGTTTAAAGGCACTGGCACTTCAAGCATCGTCAGAATCTAGATTTTACAATAACAAAATCAAATCAGTATTACAGTATTTAATTAAATAGGTTTTCAATATAGTGCGAGAGTGACCTGAAGCCAACTGAGTGCCTGTTCTTGAATCGGTGCTGTCGTGCCTTCGAAGCGAATGCTTATAAACTGATACATCTGTTTGGGTGTCAAACCGAGAGGACTTAAATCAGGATCTAATACTTTGCTTAATAGTATCTTTAATTCAGACAATTCTTCTTCAGGAACATCGTGTCGAAAGCATTCCATCCAATAAGGCATTATATGGCCCCAAACATCAGCAGTAATCATATCATAAGGCACGAGACACAGAAGTCGTTTAAATCCTTCTTTAATTTGATTGGTTTGCGACGGCCATGACTCCCAGTGTCCACCTTT